>JAADVK010000040.1:0-67020 GCA_023334975.1 Globisporangium sylvaticum
ATCTCTCTCTCTCTCTCTCTCTCTCTCTCTCTCTCTCTCAGGGACATCTACAAGATCCAGAAGGGTAGCGAGGCGCAGTCGTTCACCAAGTCCCAGTCGTGGCGCGACGCTCGGGGGAGCGGCAAGGAGCAGCTCTGCTTCTCGATCCACGGCAACTGCGGGTCGCGGCGCCAACGTCAGCACCAGGACAGCAGTAGCGGCGGTGAGAAGACCTTTGCGCTCCAGGGTGCGCGTGGCGAGCGTGCGCAACGTGCTCGTGGAGAACCTGGACGCTCTGCTGAGGAAGATGAAGAGCGGCGCGGACGGCGAGTTCCCGTTCGTGGCGCAGAATGTGATCGCGCAGCAGTCCGCGGCCACGGGCGAAGTGCTCTCACTCTACCAGGTGGAGGACATCCTGCTGCGCGAGGAGGACGAGAAGAAGAGCGGGGGTATTAGCAGCGCAAAGGAGTACTCGCCGGACAACAAGAGCACGAAAAATGGCAAAAACAACAGTGGCTTTGCTTCTGGTACTAGCGCGGGAGGCAATGGCAATGGTGGTGGCTGCGACAGCGCGAGGACTCGGACGGCTCGGACCGAGACGACAAGCGCGATATCCTAGGCTAGTAAGTAGTATTCAGCCCAAGAATGCAATCCAAAGAGAACGAATGGCTATAACTAGGTTTGGTTAACTGTGATATAGTAAGTTTTAGTACTGGTATCCTGCTGCTTGCGTTGGGAAATGCGTCGGGTCCATACTCAGGCGCTTCTCGACCTCTCGGCGGTACATGAGCAGCGTCTGGATGCCGTCGCGCTCGCGAATCCGGTGGCGACGGTACTACCGCTGGAGAAGGACCTAGAGCCTCTATCTCGTCATCCTCGTCGCCCTGCAGCCTCGTCCTGTTCGTGTTCTGCTTCTGGCTCTGAGAGTGGCGGCTTCGTCTCTCGAACGCGCCTGCTAACGCCGCGCTGGCAGCTGCGAGCGCCGTCGCTTCTTCGTCTGCTTGGTGGCGCTTGAGGCGCGACGAGATCGTGGTCTTGGACAATCTCTTGACCAGGTGCGTGGCCCCCGAGGCGTCCACGACCACCGGTGCGGGCGGCATGTACGTGCGGTCGAGGATCTGGTGCTTGAGGGGCTTCGCGGCGGTCGCGGGGATCTGCGTGGACCCGTTCCAGTCGTTTGCTACTGATGGAGCGGGTTCTTTCGGTGGGGACCCGCGTCTCCTCTGAGCAGTGGCAAGAGTAGTAGTAGACTGGGTCCTAGCAGTTTCTGATGACGGCTTGGCCTTGTTCCGATGCTCCTGGGTAGACATCCGATTCCCGTGTGGTCTCTGTCGCTGAGTTGAAGCTGCTGGTGCTGAGGAGACTGTGCGTCTATTGCTTTGACGCTCACTGGCAGGGTCATCGCGATGCCTACGTATCGACGGCTGCTGAGAACTGGTACTCAAGGCGTGCGAGTGGTCGTACGATGGCGAAGCGAAGAACTTGAGCAGCTCCGAGAGGTCCGGCGGGGCGGGGAACGAAGGAGGCGCGGCCATCCCTCGCAATAAGTTATTGGCTCTTGAAGCAAGCAATAAGCCGAACCTAGGTGCTCTGATTGTGTGGATGCCCATCAACCTGTGGACTTTGCGGAAATGCGCGATGCGTGAAACGGATGACGATGTGAAAGTGAGTGATATCCTTAGCTCCTGAACGGCAAACTACACGCACTCACCAAGAATAGCAGCTTGCTTTTCACTCTCTCCGCTTACTCAGTCTCTCGCTGTTTGTTCATGAGCAACATCCGTCCTACTTCTGCTGCGACTACGGACGAAGTGTAAAGCTCCTCGCCCACACCACCAACACCAGCGCATTCGGATTTGTTTGTCAATCGTGCCACTGTCGTCAAGGTACCCTTTGGCTGGACGACTAGACGAGCAATGGTACAGGCGTCCGTTCCGACTGCGTGCTGTTAACCAATCGCGTTAGCGACACATCCGAGCGCACGGTATTCTCCAGCATTAGTCGCAGCAACATACAGAGATGTCACGAGAAGCAGCAGCACCGTCAGCAGTAGGTGCGTCAGGAGGAGTCCAAGTGCAGGTCGCCACCAGCAAAGAGACCCGCGTCGAGGCCGACCGCGCAGTGTTTGCCAAGTCGGCGTCGATTCGACGGCTCTCGGAGGTGCCGATCCCAGCGTTCGACTGCAAGAACGCGAACAACCAGGAGCTCACGCCCGGATTGCTGCTACTAGCTACCCAGCGAGGGTCCTTCAGAAGGAAGGGTTCCGAGCTCAACTTCACAGTAACATTAGCAGGAACAGGAACAGGAACTATACCACAGGCTCTGGTGCGACGGCCCTCGACCGCCGCGTCAGCGCACAGTCGGGTCCACCAGGCGCTGCGGAGCAACGAGAGCGAGTTCGCGTTCAGCTCCAAGCAGGCGACGGTCGACGGCTTCCTCTACTCGTCGCGCTTCGACCACCTCGACCACCTCAACAGCAAGAAGAAGAATCCTACCAGTCGGTCCGCCGCTGCAGTGTCGCCTCTGCAGCCGCAACTGCGTCAGAGGCTCGCCAAAGTGGGGAAGAGAGTAGCCGAAGCCAATGTCTTGTCTAGTACTAGCAGTGCAGTCGCAGAAGATGGTGGCGGTGGTGTTGGTGGTGCCTTGGGACCCGAGGACTCAGGTTCAGGAGATCCCAACCAGTTGCTCTCCTCCTCCGAGTCTGCAATTATTGGATCCGATACCAGCGACCAGCCTCAGCAACAGCTTCACCAGCGGCGTCGACGAGCCATCAGTGGCGAAATACCACCACAGCAGCAACAGACTCTAGGTCTTACGGTAGATCCCAAGACTCCCAAGCAGAGCCACGCAGCGGAAGAGCTCTCGATCACCCAGTGGAAGCGCCGGTGTGCGAGGACGTTCGAAGAGATGATCCTCGCGCGTGTGAAAGAAGCCAAGGACCAGCTCGCGCTCGAACAAAGCATGGCGAAGCTGCTCAGTCACGGCATGATCCAGTCCGTGCTCGAGCTGAGCGCGATCTCGGACCCCCAGACACAGGCACACTGCTGCCGCGCGCTCTACTACTTGTCCCAGGTGGCGTCCGCTCGGAAGCCCATGGCCGCTCTGGGCGTCGTGGGCACGATCAAGGCGCTCTCGCGGATCACGACGACCAGGCCCCGCCAGGACCTCGCGGCCACGCTCTGCCACTTGTCCGAGGAGAACGGACTCGTCGAGGTGCTGCTCTTCGAAGGCATCGACCAGTCGCTCGCGCGCATGTTCACGGCCGCGAGCCCCGAGACGAAGCGCATCTGCGTGCTCACAGTGTTCAACATCTCGGTGGACGCCGTGACGATCAAGCATTTCGGCGACGCGTTCGCGCAGCTACTCGTGTTCTCCACGCGCGCGAGCAGCAGCGGCGGCGCTGCGGCGTCCTCCGGGAACTTGATCAAGGCGGTCTACAATGCGTCGCTGGTGCCGGCGTTCCACGCCGCGTTGCTCAGCGAGAACATCCCGCGGTTCCTGCTGCACCAGCTGCCGAACGTGCCGTCGGCGATCCAAATCCTGGCGCTGCGAGCGCTCGTCGCGCTCTGCGACAGCCCCGGGAACCGCCTGCAGATCCTCTCGCAGGGCTTCTGCAAGCTGCTTGAGGCGATGCTCGTGTCGCCCAACGAGGACATCCAGGAGACCACACTGATGATCCTGCTGCTGCTCTCGATCGACGAAGGTAGTCGAATCAAGCTCTGCAACTGGGTGCCCGCGGCCACGATCGTGCAGAGCGCGAGCTAGCACGTGGAGAACTTTACCGACCTTGAGGGGGGACCAAGCCCAGGAGGCGGAGGGAGCGACCGACTCGTGTACCTCCAGTCATGCGTGCTCCGCGACCTTTGCGACAGCGTGCTCACGCACCACGAGCTGGTCGAAGAAGGCGCCGTGCGCGCGCTGCTTGAGATGAGTCGCATGGAGGATAACAACGTCAAGTCGAACGCGATCTGCGCTTTGTGCTGCATCATCGCGAGCTCCACGGAGGAGTCGGCGGGCTTCGTGCTCGAGATCACCGCAGAGCTCCTCACGCTCACGAGGGCGGGAAGTTCAAAGACCGTCGAGATCGCCATCGGCGCGCTCTACAACATCGCGTGCAGCGACGACTGCTTGCCGCTGCTCGCCGAGTGCTCGGAGCTGCTCGAGCGCATGCTAGAGCTCGCGTCCGAGCCGCCGCACGACCGCATCGCGGAGCTCGTGGCGGCGATCATGTACCGACTCTCGAGCATCGAGGACCGCCAGCAGCAGATACTCCAGCGCGGTGTGTTCCCCGTGCTCGTGCACCTGACCCACCGGTTCCCGTCGGGCAGGACGTTCGCCGTGAACGCGCTCTTCCAGCTCGCGCAGGACGGCGACAACCATTTCCCACACGGTGGGGACGAGGTCGCCAGGCTCGCGATCGCACTGAGCGAGCAGGACAAGCAGCAGCCGCAACAACCCAGTTCTTCAAGCTCCTTTAGAGGGGCAGGCGCGTTTGCAGACGACACCACCACGACGCTGCGTAGTGCCGTGACGCTGCTCGCGCACCTGGCGCGCCATCCAGAGAACCAGAGCGCGCTGGTGCGCAACGGCGCGGTGTTCCGCTTCCTGCGGCGCCTCAAGCGCCTGGAAGACGAAGAGACGATCCTGATCAACTGCGCGTTCGTGTACTTCAGCCTCACAGCCACCCAGGAAGGCTGCGAGCAGCTCATCAAGGAGCTCGGCGTGGAAGACATCATCCACATGGCGTGCAGCAGCAAACTCACGACGACCAGCAACCAGGTCGTGAAGGAGCTCTGCATGCTCTCGCTCTGCCGGTTGTCCGCATTCATCGGCCTCGAGGTGGGGCTCATCGAGCACGGCGCGATCGACGCCGTGAGACGAGCCAGTCGATCCCGCCGGACGTGAAGCAGCGCATCCGCAGCCTCGTGCCGCTGCCGAAAGAGGCACTCGTGCGCGACGAAGCAGCGGACGAGCGCTTGGGTAGTAGCCACCTTCGCCACAGTACGAAGATCCCAGAAGCGCCTGTTGACTTTCAGGAACAAAGCACTCGTTGAGATGCATTGGACTGACGGATTGACGTGCTGGCGTGAGTATCAACTTTGCTTGACTGAAAAATCTTTCGATGATGTTCGATATCGGGGGGATGAACTGGATCGTTTGATAGCTGTTCAAACAACACAACAGTGAGCAAACCCACATGATAATTAGATACATTAAGCATTCGTACCTCACTGTCGGTTCGGCAACTTCTGGGGCTTCAAGGCGATGCAAAGCTTGTTTCTTCTCTACCCAAGTCACTCTCGCCACTTGCATCACCATTTACTGCAAAAGGAGCCAGGAGCCCAACCTAACGTCCGGTCAGCGCTTGTGGACTGCTAATCAATGCTGCCACACAAGCCTCTTCAAAGTCTCGATGACGCACGATCTGCGCCGATGGGACAAAGTAGCGAGATAGAGACGACTTCTTCTCGATGAGAGTGTCGAAGAGGACCCAAACATCGAGAAGCGTGACTCCAGACTCTTCTTGCAGCTTTTTCGCAACGGACTCGGACTCAACAAGCTCACCAAGCGCTTGCGACAACCGCTTTTCTTGGAACCAAGTGGGCATGAGCGCAGCTATCTCATCCAACTCGGCATAATTAAAGTCCTTCACCTCAAAATAGCGCTTCACCATCGCGAAGGTTGATGACCAGCGAGTGGGCTGACGAACTACTGGGCGGAGCGGCGTCTTGCATCTAAAAAACATAATTAAAAAATAGAAATTGGTCAGAAAAAGCTCATTTTATGAACAGAGCATAAATAAAGTGTATCGTACCTGACCTTCGCTGATTCGTTCAGATTCTTCAATTTCTTCATAAGATCGTGAATTTCGGCCAACGAGTCTTCGTACTCACTGAATAACAGGCAAAGCCAAATTCAGACGGTGGCTTCCGCACCCGATCAGGGGAACACTGATCAGTGTAGACACACGGCCATTGAGCGTGCAGTTGTCACCGGCAAGGAAGAGGATATCGGACAGTGTCCTCTCGAAGTAAGAAATGATGGCACGCAGGAAGTCGACATGCGAAGCGGCTGAATGATCGCAGTGCTCTTGGTCGTCGTCCAGGAGAGGGGCCGTTGCAAGTAGAACCGTCTCCGCTCGATGGTCGTGCTCGAACGCAGCAAATACGCCAACGTAATGCTCCAAGTTGAACGCCCAGCCGTCAAATACAACGCCAGGCAGGAGCAAAGCGTCTGCTCGGCTTCCCTCGTCGCCCCTCCCATGTACTTGATGAGAGTGTCGTCGCAGATGCTGTCGAGCTTGGTGTACTTTCCGGTCTCGCTGCTCTCGCAAACCGGAAACAGGAGGTTCATTGAGACGATCCAGTCGAGCCAACCGTAGACGTTGCTGCTCTTCTTGCCGACGTACTGGTACAGCGTGCCGTCCGCTACACTCTTACTTATCATCACCGATTCGTAGCCCTCGTGCTAGTCGAGGATGTGGCTGAATAGGTTAGTGTAGCCGCACTTTGCCACGTGCTTGCGAGTAACTCCGCAGCGACAGCGAAAGAAGCAGGTTGCCTCACTGTTCTTGTCAACGATGGCTTTGAAGTAGACGTTGCAGACTTGCTTCTTCGTGAAGGTTGGCTTGTTGGCACGAACTGGGGCGAGTAGAGAGTCCATGGTGAAATTGAGAACGATCGCTGCTTTGCTGGCTCACGATGTGAACGACCGTCGTGTCCAATCGGTTGCAAAATTCAAATGAATGGCGAGAAGTGGCAGCCAACAGTAAAGTGCTTTGTAAATTATAGAGTGCTTTACAAAAAAACCATTTTGGTTCACAACAAATACATAATTGCGGGGGCATTTGCTTTGTTGAAAATATATAATTTTACGAAATATTGCTTTGTATTGTTGAAGCATATCTTTAGGAAGCACTTGTTGAGTGTACTGAATTGAGAGGATTGATGTGAGTAATTGCCCATAATTCGTATTACTATAAATTATATTCTAGCTTCTTTGATAGTGTTTCTATTTACAGCAAACACTTTACTATGACAGATTTGTCAAATTACTATTTTATGTGGACTCCTCATTGTGTATGATCATCTGTGGGGTTTAGGTTTATTTATCATATTTGAGATGCGAGGTTAGGGTGGCGGTTTTGAATAGGAGCTGCTGTACAAAAATGTGGCGGTAGACGTTAATATAGGAATCCCGAGCCAAACTGTTTTGCGGATAAAAAGTGCTTCTGTCACTATAGAGGATGGCGGATTCAAATAGGAACTGCACTAGAATGGGTGGCGGATTGACTTTGAGGGGTCAAAAGTTAACTTAGATCATTGCACTCAGTGATAACAACACATCCATACTCTGTACATTATGTGCATAATCATCTGTGGAAAGACTGCATGAGTGTTGTTTGTGGGTAGACATGTGTGACTTGTTCCTCATTTCCATCCATCAGCCAGCAGCAAAAGCAGCGCAGGCGGGAAGTGACGGAAGAGCCTCAGCCCTCACTTCCGCTCTCCATCCCGTCTCGTCCTTCGCTCCGTCCAGTCCGCCTTCGCCTTCGCACTCACGCACACGCTCAAGCTCACACACACTCACGCCCGCCTGTGCACAATGTCTGCGCCTGGAAGCTTCCGACGGAGAGCCGCGCCTGCGCCGGCGAAGCTCAAGGCGCGCACCGAGTTCTCCGTGACGCTCGTCGTGCCGCAGAGCGTGAGCACCGCGACGATGTCGGCCGCATCCACGTGGTACCGCTTCGAGTACCGCGAGGCCGGCGCGAGCACGTGGGCCAAGAAGATCGACACCAAGCCCGGCGCGAGCGAGGTGCTGCTCGATGACCTCAACCCGACGAGCACGTACGAGGTGCGCATCTTCGCGGTCTCGCACGACGAGGAAGGCAAGGAGGTGCTCTCGGAGCCGAGCGAGATCGCGGCGGTGGACACGGAAGTGCCCGGCTGCGGCCCCGACAAGGGCAAGTGCGCCATCATGTGAGAACGAACGTCTTGCGTCTATTGTAATGACAAGAGCGGTCGCAGGACGTGCGTCGTCGCCGTGCCGGAAGAAGAAGAAAGAAGCTCCTCGCCAGCTACGATTAATCAGGAGATTAAGAACGAATCTCTCTCCTACTGCATGTGAGATTATTGATTGAGGGTCTCTATTTATCAGGAGAAGACAAACCTGGAGCCACTTTGGTGGTCGTCCATAACAACAGCCACAACAATCCAAAACAAAACACACTCATTGACTTTGCATTTGAAAGAACACCACGACGCTTCCTAATGTTTCCCCTAACATCCTATGCACTACCTAACTGTAAATGTATCTTGCAGCACTGTACATGGCTGCTGATGCTGCCACACTCCCCGGCTCATTCCAAAACTTGCTTCCACTTGGCCAGCGTCTCGCTCGCAAAGACGACTTGTCCATCTCCAGCGACCTGGCTCCAAAATCCGTCCTTCTCGGTCTCTTCTTGAGCCTTGGACCACCACTCGCGCAGCTCTTCCTGGCCAAAGCGCGCTTCAAAATCCGTAAAGAGCGCATCGACGATCTCAAAAGCGTAACCCGACGCGACCAAGTGGCTCGTGGCTTCACGCAGCCAGCTCAGGGGGAGCAGCTGCTTGTGGAACAAACCCGTCCACAGATCGCTCAGATTCGCGCCAATCTTCGGAATATCGACGCGCAGGTCCTCGTAATCCACCAAAAGCGACTCCAGCGCGACCTCAACGTCGTCACTCGTGATGTGCTCGCCTTCAAATAACTGCAGCAAGAGCTTTGACACTTCTTCGCGAACGGACTTCTTGTTGTCGATGCTGTACTCGGCTGCGATCCGCACAAAGTGCATCCAGCGGTTGTCCGTTTCTCCCTCGAGTTCGTCGATGCACGTCACGAGTTCGCTCAGGTCTTTCACAGACAAGAACTCTTCGAGCGTCGAGCGCATCTTCCCAGCGACTTCAGGATCCAGTTCCTCTTCGTCGCCATCGCCACAATCAGCGTCATCGTCGTTTCCGTCTGTAAAGAAATCTTCAATGCCGTTCTCGTGGAGGAACTTTTGGATCTCTGCGTCATTGCGTCTCACAGCAACTGGCAGTACACTCGCAAGCGAGATCTCTTCGTCCACGAGCATGCGCTTCACGCTTCGCACGTCGCTATCAACCTCCAAGACCGACAGCACTTCTGCAAACACCAACGAAGCCAATCGGCATTCGATTAGGTGCGCTAACGGCTGCGAGATCATCCACGAGATTCCAAAGCAGCCCGCTGAAATGAGGCGACCGAGCAGCAGTGCCAAGTACTGGTGCACAAGAGGAATGTCGATGCGCATGTCTTCGAGAAACTCTGCGACCGACAGAATCGCGGCTTGAATCACAGTCGCAGTGAGCGCGTTGCGCTCGTACAGCCCAACGAGCAAGTTCACTGCATGGTCGCGCTCGCTCGTCTTGCCTTCCAATGCCAAGTTGATCGTTTGCTCTGCGAACTCCACGTGGCATGCGCCAGGAGGAAGCTCGCGAACACACGTTGCAGCTTCTTCAATGTCGACGATCGAGGTGTATTCCTGGATGATGTTCTTGATTCGGCTCGAGTATTTCGCAAGATCGTCTTGCTCCTCTGCCGCTGCCGCCTCTTTTGTTGGACTCTCAGCAGCAGCTTCAATCACTGGCTCTTCTTCTTCTTTGTGCAGCAACAAGTTACTGCTCTGCTTTGCCAACTGAGCACTCGTGATCTGGGTCTTCTTGCGGCGATGACTCAAGTTGTCGTGCTGCGCGTTCTTGCCCTGCTGCTGCAGTTTTTGCGCTTCACGACGAACTTCCTCCAGCGTTTTTTGTTGGAGTTCCTGTGTGAAAAGAAAGTATCAAGCACAACAAATCAGCAAATATAACAACAAAATCCACACACAAGCAAGTACGTACCGCTCGTCGTGGCTCCCACATGTGATCTCTCATCTCCAAGAGGTCCTTGATCAGGAATCGCGCTCGCGATGGCAACTTGGTATCTTCAGAGAGCTCCACGAGTCGCAAGATGATAATGTTCATAATCGTCTTGGTCTTGGGCTGGTCGAACTTCTTTCCTGCGGTCGCGAGCATTTTGCAGAGCGCTTCCATGTCTTCTTCGTCTGGGAATCGGATCGTCTGGGCGGCGATTTCATGTCCGTCCGCTCCCTTCTTGATCAGTTCCAGACCGAGCAAGTGGAATATGCATCCTTGCACCACATTTTGCTGTTTCACAAAGTAAAGGAACAGGAAAAATCAGCTACTGATCTAGCGAAAAGAGATGGGTGGAGTTCATTTTCGGCAATAGAACGTACCTTGAGCATGTCGACTTTGAACAATTCGCCAATGAATCGAATGTTGCCCAGCATGTGTCGTTTCGCTCGCATTGCCAGCTACAGATTTTAAAAGAATGATGTTAGAGAGATTAGAAAGCCAACTGAGTACGCGTCATTTTTGTATCCAGCCACCCCACTTGTACACTTACAATGTCCTTTTGCCGCTGGTCCAGCTCCTTGTCCGTGTCTTGCTGTCTCTCCTTGCCCGCGGCAGTGTGCTTATTCTAAAGGCAAAGTCGGAAAATCAGATACGCTTTCGGAAAAGGTCGATGCGAGCGAACAAATAGCAGGTTGGCTTTGGTGAACGTACCGTATTCTCAAACTCAAACTGGCAACGCGTCACCAGCAGACTCTTGAAACTAGCTTGCTGGTGTGCGGCAGCGATCGCTGCATCGGCTGATGGGAACGTGCCGATCACCGGCTCGTCTTCGCTGAGCTCGCTGATCTTTCGCTCTGCAAGCACAAACACGTGGAACAAGATTGGTCAACAACTACACTCAAGATTCCGCTACCTCATAGTCACACACACTCGAAAGTCTTACTGAGGTAGAAAAAGTTGCCTGGTGAAAGTTCAGCCACCGAAACAATGCACTCGCCGTGGTGGAAGAACTTCATCGACGACACTGGAACTATCAGAAACCAAGACATATTCAAGACGTGAGTACGAAAGCTCATAGATTTCAGAGCAAGTAAATCTCAATGACTTTGACGTAAAAGTACCATGCTCGCTTGTCGGTGTCGCAGCACAAGTCTCCAGAGAAGCATCCTCAAAACACTCAGGCATGCTACAAACACACATCACAGAAGAAAATTAGTCGGTTTGCTTTGTCCCACCACTATTGTGGACTCAAAACCGTTCGATACCGTACCTTTTGAACGGTCCGACCATGGACTGATAGTCTTCTTCGCGGACTGCAGTCCAGTAGAACACCTGCATATCACAGAATCAAACAAGGGTAAGCTCATGACGAACACGATGATCACTCTATACTAACGTACCCCTGGCGTCGCAGTGCTCTCGATAGCACGGATAAACGGCCAGTGCTTGTTTACTGTCCGCGTGTGAAACTCTTTGCACAGATCAGCGTACACATCCGCAAAATTTGCTTCCTCCAACGCTTTGTCCATGATCACAGACACCACGCTCCTACAACAAATTCAAAAGAAGCATTTGGCAGTCACATCGTTAACTCCGGGAAGGCAAAGCAGACACATAAGGTGCCTTGAACGTACCTCAAAAGCTCGAAGCTCTTCAATTCGACGGCACAGAGTTCGTTTGTCAGTTTGGCGAATTTCTCTCTCGTCAGCTTGTTCAGCAAACCCTTCACGTAGCTCAGCGTGGATTCCACCACGGACTGTTCCTTCTTCGGCACCCATCGGTTCTCGGAAACAGTGAGCGGCTCAATTGGACCGTCGTAGAGCGGTGGAGGTGGAGGACCGTAGCCTCCACGACCACCTCCGCCACGACCACCACCACCTCCGCGACGTTTATCAGTGTCTCTCTTGGAACCGCCCGTGTAACTTGCTTGTCGCTGGACAGCGCCTCCTCGTCCTCCACGTTCTGCTTTCTTCGCAAACCGGCCGGTCGCTCTTTCCTGCTCGCGGGGAACGATACGACCCGATCTTGATGCGCCACCGCCTCCAATGGGACGTGTCTGTGGGCGGAACTCGCTGACCTCGACGATCCTCATATCTGGAAGATCTCTGGGCTTCGGCGTCGATACTGGCATCAACCTGTTACTCGTTCAAGAACACAATTTACATATAAGAAATGATGCGTAAGTCAAGGGTGGCAACAATATTCTGACCAAAAGCAATAGCAAATTCACGTACCTGCGAAGTTCGCTTAGCGGGTAGCATGTCTTTTGCACACGGCCCTGGTTAGCTGGAGTCGACAACGTTGCAGTGATCGACGATAAAAGCGACGATTTAAATCCAGTCGCGCGTCTCGCAGCTTCTTTCGCATCACTCTCCTGCTTGAGTTTGCTGTAGTGTTCATTCACGCGCTGTTCTTTCTCTTTGCTCATCCTCGTCGGCGATACATCTCTGCCACCAGCAGCCGCACTGAGTCCGTTACGGAACCCCCTCTTGGCTTCTGGTGGTGCTTCCTCAGTCGTACTCGAGCGAATAAACGATTTTGAAAGCCCGCCACCACCGCGTTCTACATTGCGCGCTTCAAGCTTCATCTGCAGCGTTTCACTCCCAAACCGCTTCCTCTCCGCCTCGTCAACTGTCGATGCTGGAACTGGCTTGTGGCTGCTAACATTCTCCTTCTCCTCACCACCGCTACCACCGACATTTTTCAGCAACGACGAAGTGAAGCCACGAGGAGATGTAGCGTTCTTTCGACCCGCAGCTGCGCTCGCCAAGCCCGGGCTCTTGTGAAGCGAATCTCGAGGCGTAGAATCGACATCCGACACAACTGATCTCGCTAACGACGAGCTGCGCGAGCGCGAAGCAACATCGGACGATCGGAAATCTTGAGCGCTGGATCTGGTTAAAGACGCGCCAAGCGACGATCGAAACGATCTCGCTGCTCCTCCAGCTGGAGTCACGTCCGGACTTGGCTGTCTTCCTCGATATTCCTGGTGGGTGCTCACACTCGAGGACGATTTCTGGAAGCGAACATCTTGCGAACTTCTCGCTGTTGCACCACCAGTCACAACCGGTGCGGGTGGCGGTGCCGCGACTTGGCTTCGACTGGAGTCGCTCACCGATCTCGAGAATCGTCCAGCTGGTGGGATATCCTCAGCATGCGATGGACCACCACCATTGTGGACAACTCGACCCGACTGTCCATTGCCTGTAGAGTGGCGGTAGTCGTCCTGGCGGTAGTCACCTCCGTACTTTGGTTTCCGGTCCACCCATCGTGAGCCTCCTCTTTCGTAGCGATCATAGTCCGATCTCTCCGACCGCTCGGATCGCCCCGAACGCATGGAGCTGAGGCTCTCCGAGCTGTTCTTTCGACTCAGCGGCTTTGAATACGAGCCCTTGCGCTGCAGATTCTTCTCGGAGAGCTGGTGGTAGGTCTCTGACGAAGAGTCTTCCACTCTTCGGTACGAGTGTGCGTCACGACCGTGCACTTCGCGCGTTTGGTAGCGGGCGTCTCTGCCGCTAGTTGCTTGTTGTTGAGGTCGTCCATGACTCGCGCCACCGCCACCACCATGTGGGCCAGAACGATCGTGCGGTGCTTGCTTGTGGTCGCTCAACCGCCCCGCCGGCTCTTTGCTCGCAAGCGAACTCGCTAATGAGCTGGCAAACTTTCGTGGTTTGTCATCCTCTTCGCTCGTGTCTTTCGGCACGCTGAGCCGTGGCGACACTTTCTTTCGATCCGCGAGCTTCTTAGGCGAGTTCCCGGCCAAGGAAGACGCCAGTGACGACGTCGACACCGAAGTCACCACGCGACCGCTTTGCGCTGCACGCTTTTGAGGCGAAGAGCTCCGCTCGCGAGGTGCGTGCCCACCATTGGTATTCGGAGATTTCGGCTTCTCGCCCTTTGACACGGTTCTCCCACCCGTACGGTCGTGGTGCTGTTGCTGATGTCCGCCGTTCTTGTGATCCTTCTCGTACTTGCTTGGCGCTGACGGCTGCAATCGGATCGCCGCTTGCAGGGACGACTTGAACGCCGGCGGAGCTGGCGCCTCCGAGCCATTGCGACTCAGCTCGTCCAGCACGACAACCTTGCGGGCCCCATTAGTTGCGCCAGCAGCAGCAGCCCCGCTGCCTTCATTCGTGGTGTTTACATTCTCCGTCGACGACTGCACACGACGATACACCTTTGTCTCGCTAGGTTTGCGGCTTACTCCTCCACCTCGTCCGCCACCTAAACGCCATATCAACATAGTAATGTACCGACAGCAACCACAGTACAAGCGCGACAAGAGTCAACAGAAAGCACACGCGTCATCAAGCCTCCATTTCCTCAGCAGATCCAAGATCTTTGGCGTATCATCAACCACAAACAAACAACACACACACACGCGTGTGTGGTTGCGTTGCGCTGCACAAGAGATCACTCAAGAGCACACACAGCGCGCACACAAGAGGTCGAGAGAGACGCACCTCGCCGGTGGCCTTCGTTCGCATGCATCTGAGAGCTCCCATCCATTCAAGCGCCTGCGATTCGCTCCTCTTTCGCTCGTTCGTTCTTCTTCCGTTGGTGATTGATCTCTGATCTTTCTTCTCGACTGTTGCACCAGAAAACAAACGGAGCCTGCACTCACTCACTCGCTCAACTTGGCTCGAGTTTCCCCAACCGCAAGCTTGAAACGGGAGCGAGCGAACAAGAGAACGACACTGATTTGCGAAATTACACAAATAGATGCATATGAGTCTGAGTCTGAAGAATGGATCAGAATTGAAAAGAGGGATAGGGTCGTGCCATCCTCCATTCAAAAAAAGCTGGTGGACACACTCGCCAAAAGGGCAACAACAGGACTCAAAGCGAGCCGCCGGCACATTTCAACCCGCCCGAGCAGCTCACGCACGCGCCGCCAGTTGATGCGCATTGGTCTGTCCCCACTGCTGCTTCTCCGTCTCCCGCGCTCCTGCTCGTCTTCTCGTCCCGCTCTACGCGCTTCTTCCTCTTGCCGCCGCCTGCTCTCCACCGCGACCGCCCGCAATCTCGAAATGACCAGCCGTGCCGAACTCGCCAAGGTGCTGCAAGCCAAGCCCGCCCCTGAGGGCCACAAGATCATCCGCGAGGGCAATGGCGTGATGATCTTCCCAGAGCAGAACAAGGTGTTCTACAACAACGTGCAGGTGCTCAATCGCGACCTCTCGATCGCCATGATCTCGGACTTTGCGCGCGCGCGTGCCCGCGAAAAGCTGCTCAAGCAGCAGAAGCGCGACGCCGCGGCTGCGGGCACCACCGAGTTCACGCCGAAGGAGTACAGCGAAGAAGAGATCGACGCGTACTTGGAGGAGACCGCTGCGACCTCGGGCATCAAGATCTTCGAAGCGCTCTCGGCCTCCGGTCTGCGCTCGATCCGCTACTTCCAGCAGATCCCGGGCGTCAAGTCCATCTTGGTGAACGACATGGACCCCGCCGCGGTGGAGTCGATCAAGCGCAACGTCGAGTTCAACGAGTTGCCGCTCGACCGCGTGATCCCGAACGAAGACGACGCGACGAACGTCATGTACCAGCACCGCAAGGAGAAGGACCAGTTCGATGTGATTGACTTGGATCCGTACGGATCGGCGTCCATCTTCCTCGACGGCGCCGTGCAGAGCGTTGCGAATGGCGGTCTGTTGTGCGTCACCTGCACGGACATGGCTGTGCTTTCGGGAAAGAACCCAGAGGTGAGTGTATTTATGATATTGTGCTCAATCCTCTGCAGAACAGCTACTTACGCACTCACTTTCTGATTGTTATAGGTCTGCTTCTCTCGCTACGGCGCGGTGCCAAACAAGTCCAACTACCTCCACGAAATGGCGCTTCGCATTGGTGCGTTTGATTTGCTTGGTATCGTATTGATTAATGCCGTCCGATGTTGCTAACCTCCTCCTCATGTTTTTGTTTCCAACGATAGTCCTTCAGTCGATTGAAGCGACCGCCAACAAGTACGCGCGCCACATTGTGCCAATCGCGGCGTGCAGCATCGACTTCTACGTGCGCGTGTTTGTCCGCGTCTACAAGTCGCCTGTGAACGTCAAGAAGGCGATGACGAAGCTCTCGTACACGTTCCAGTGCGTGAGCTGCGACAGCTTCCACCTGCAGCCTCTCGGTGCTGCGATCGGCAACACTTTCCACGCCTCGCGCGGACCAGTGGTCGGTCAGGAGTGCGACCAGTGCTCGGGCAAGTTCAAGATGGCGGGTCCGATCTGGTCGGCGCCACTGCACGACCGTGACGTTGTCTTGCGCATCCGTGAGCGCGTATCGAAGACCACGACCGAGTTCCCGACCAAGGAGCGCCTCCACGGTCTGCTCACCACGATCTCGGAAGAGCTCGTCGACTCCCCGTTGCACTACACCCTGCCTGGCTTGAGCAAGACGCTCCACTGCTCGAACCCACGCATGGACCAGATCCAGGGAGCGCTCCGCCACGCTGGGTACGAGGCGTCTCAGTTCCACAAAGTTCCGGAAGCCATCAAGACGAACGCTCCGAACGACGTGGTCTGGGATATCATGCGCTGCTGGGTCAAGAAGCACCCTGTGACCAAGAAGCGCGAAGGAGAGAACTCGGCGGGCTGCCGCATCTTGGCGAAGGAGCCAAAGCTCGAAGCCAACTTCTCGTCGCGCCGACCTGCCTCGCACGAGAAGGAGAGAGCGCTGCGCTTCCCACAGAACCCAGAGCCAAACTGGGGTCCAAAGGCCCGCGCTGTTGGCAACAAAGCTCCTGCGGTGCCAGCGCAGAAGAGTTCTGCTGAAGGTCAGTAAGTGCGCCTGCTTGATGTGGCATGATCTGAGTCTTGATCCTTTCTGACTGTTCTGCTTATCACCGTTTTTCTTCAGATCAGGTAGAACCGGAAGCGAAGAAAGCCAAGACTGAGCAGTAAAAGTGCGCAAAAGTCAAGTTGAGCGACAACATATAATGCTGAAGCCCACCGTGAGCCATAGGAATGAGTAAAACTATGGTCAAGCTGCGCTTTGATAATAGAATGCATTACCGATAAGAAGACACTTGCAGATTCATCTGATCACCTCGTCATACCCGTTTTGTTATTGAGCTGCGTCGTTGTGCCACACTTTGACTTTCAGCTCATCGTAGGTCAGCGGGTACTCTTCTTCCACGTTGTCCTTCTTTTTCAGTTCCTCCATCGACAGATGCGGTGGACGCAGCCCCACGTAGCGGTACGGCTGGTCTTTTGACAGGAACGCTGAGATCGCCCGTAAGGTCAGAGCCTTCTGAGTCTCCACGGCACTGCCCACTGGCTGACAAGCATTCCTGCTCGAAGCTGGATTTTCAGGACCCTGAGATGATGCGCTCGAAACCAAATTGCGACTGCTTCCTGCACTCGAAGTCGCAGCTGGGGGTCCGTCCTCCGGGTCTGCTGCCCCCGACATGGCAACAGCTTCTGTTCGTATCTTGGAAGACTGACTCGTTTTCCGACTAGACAATAGTCCTGACGAGCCAGGAAGGTTGTTGTCCTTGCTCGCGTCTTCCATCTTCTTTGCTTCGGTTTTCAAATGGTATTTCTGAAGAACCGTCACAATTTGCTCTTCGATTTCTCCGAGAACTTTTTTTCATGTCGTTGTCATCTGCATGGAAGAAAGCACACATTTCCAGTCAAGGCTTTCGATCATCAATTCAACCAGGAGAAACTTCCAAGAGGACAACATACTGTGAACTTCGGGGCACCCGATCCGAGAGTGCAGCATCATTATGGAAGGCTTCAAAGCGGAAAGAAAAGCCTGGAGGTTGTGATTTGCCTCCTCTTTGTGCTTCTTCTGATCGGTCGTGAACTGCAAGGTGACACTCATTAACATGGGAGGTAAGCTTGTGCTACTTTGTTGTCTGCTAGAAAAGCTGAAAACAGGTAGAACTGCTTACCTGAAGTCGGGATTTCAGCCCTTCGATTCGATTCATCCGCTGGAAATCGACCGAATCTTTTCGCTGCTTCAACCTGGCGATTAACATTCAATTTGTCAAGTATCAGTGAAGACACACGAAGCCATGACACCAATGATCCTATGGACGTACTTTCCGATTTCTTCGCGGAGTTTGGCGCTCACTTGGCGATGATTTTCAATATCCTCGGCAAGTTGATTCACGTGCTGGATCCTGTCGAAATGCTCCACCTCTGTAAAGTCGCCACCAAGAAACCACAGTTAAGGTACCAACGGGATTGAGGGAAGAGAATATGGATCGAGAACGCAGGCCACGCAAGATTTGAGGGTTGGGCGGATATTGGTTGTTGAATACCTCGATCATCTCTGAGACCGTCTTGGTGCCGGACACTACGTGGATCTTCTCGATGACCGTTCGGTTTTCTTGGTATTTCGTCAGAAGCACGTCCGTCGCGATCTTGGGCTGACCACTTTTCCAGCGGCTACGGGTCACACACGAGCGCAGCATATTCTCTTGCGCAGCGATCACGTTGCACATGATGTCGTTCTCGCCCAGGTACTTGTATTTCTCCACGTCCACCAGTTCTTCAGCGTCTTCCTGGTGCAGCTCGATCTCTTTTAGCTCCTGCAAGAGCAGCGCCGCTTTTTGGTCGCATTTGAACTCCCACTCCTCGCCTTCTTGACGAACGTCTTCGATCTGCTGCTCGACATCGGCAACTTCTTCCCGCAGCTTCTCGACTTCGGCAGTGGCTCGTGCCACTTTGTGACGCTTTTAGAGCGTCTTGGTCGATATCTTGGTGTAGATCGCGTCCATTCGGGCTCGCTCTGCGCGGTGCGCGGCGATCGTTTCTCTCAGTTTGCGGTTGTTGTTGAGCCGCTCGTTCATCTTGACAATGCGTCGGTCGATGTCGCTCTCCATTTTGCGTACGCGACCGATCAGCGTCGTGTGGTTCTGGTCCAAAGCTGCGAGTTCGTACAACTTGGACTTTTGCTGCGCGAGGATGCTTTCGTTGCGCTGGATCAACGCGTTGAGCCTGGCGATTTCCTTCTTCTCGAGCTCCAAGCGAATCATGAAGTTGTTGCCCTGCAAATACAGATTCGAGAGCTTCTCCGCGACTTGATCATTGAAGAAGGGGTCTTCACGGGCGACATTGTCATCAACCGAAAGCTGCAGCAAGGCAAATAACAAGATCACAATCTGAGTAACTGGACACCGCTCATTGCGCTATCATAGCAGGGAACCACACAGCATGCTGTCTACACAACGCGCACCTCTTCTTCGATCCGTCTGTTCTCTCCCTGCAGATCTTCGATTTTCTTCGCGTAGTCGAGCAGACACGCCGAATGCTCTCGCGCGTGGCGCTTGCCTTCGTCACGCTCGAACAGCAGCAGCTCCTGCTCCAGGAGACTGCCCTGCTGCTTCTTCTTGATCGAACTCTCAGACGCGGACTTGTTAAGCGTATTCCTAGCACTGCTGCCGATAGTGGACGATGAAGCGATCTTCTTCGTCGATCGGCTTGGGGCGGCTGCATGTGCAACAGGAGACGCTGGCATCTTCTTCATTGGTGCGCGTGCTTTACTGTTGTGTGCCGACAAGCAACTGGTCAAGTGCGGCGCTGCCACTCAAGAACGTGTAAATACGCAGCCAAGTGGCCATGCGTGCGCGCAACCGCCATCTATCTTTACATACGTCTTGATCCGTTTCCCCCCAATCAGAGCAGTTGAGAGGCGGATCTGGGGAATCATCATCAGCTCGCACATCACTGCACAAATGGTGCGCATACTTCTTTTTGACAATGAGCAGCGCTCAGAGCACGATTGCATGTGCGCACATTAACACCACGCGCTCACAGTCATGCGCATACACGTATGCACGAGTGCTCTGGCGCGCGTGGATGAGTGGATACAGGTCGTGCTGCATGCAGGTGTGCAGTGTATCCATAGATAGCTGCACTTCAATGTTCAACCATTTGTTGTTGGCACGCCTCGTGCAGGAGTGAGGGTCCCTTCCTGAACACTCCAGAAAAGTCAATGTGGGCCACATGAACCCGCATCCCTTGTAGCTTTTCTCTGCACTCGGATTGGCTGAATTTTCATTTCTCCACCATTTCCACCAATCAACGATCGATCTGGAAAGAGAGGCGTGCGGGCGATTTTGAACTTCTCCCTAACACAAAGGAAGGAAACGGCTTTCCCCACTTTTTGCTTCCTCCTTTTCCCAAGTGCGGAAGCCCGCACTCACTCTGCTGATACTGAACGCAAGTGAAAAAGCAAGCGCACGCAGAACGCGGACGACAGCGACGACGCATACCCAAAACAGCATTTATTAGCGCAAGTGCGGGCGGGCGGTCATAAGCAGCAGCAGAGGCGATCCACAGCACAACACAGTGTGTGCAGACGACGACCAAGCAGCAGCTACCAAGACAGGTGACTGACTGTGAGACGAGAGCGAAAGAGAGACAAGTGAGAGCAAGTGCAAGCCGCGAGCGAGCGTCGCGATGGACCCCCACGTGGCGGATGTTAATAATAGCAGCAAGGGGGCTGCGCAGCATCGGAGAACCGCAAGCGGCGGAAGCAGCGGCAGTACTAGTATTAATAGTGGCGTCGATACGGGTGCGGATGGAGGCTCCTGGCGTCCGCAGAAGCAGAAGCAGCAGCAGCAGCAGAAGCAGTCCCCCGGCGCGAGTCATCGCGATCGAAGCGTGAGCATGAACATGAATGCTCCGCCGAGCAAGAAGCACCGCGCGTCGGACGATGAGAACGAGCAGTCGTCGCCCAGCCAGCGTGAAAAGAATCGCAAACGAGCGGCTGCAGACAAGGCTGCTGCCGAAGAAGAAGAAGAAGGAGGAGGAGGCGATGTAGCGCGACCAAGACGTGGAGCTGGAGCCTCGCCTGGAGCGATTGATGACGACGATGACGACGAAAGCAGTGAAGGCTCGCTAAATGAAATCTCCGGGGCTAACAGCAAGCCTCGGGCCTTCTCGCTGGATGGAGGAGCGTCAGGGGGTTCGTCAGGCATCACGGAAGAATCGTTCATGTCGTGGCTCGTTGACCAGGTAAAGCAACGTTGCACGGCTTATTTAAAAGGAGGCGGGCTTGAGGGGATCGTAGCTGTGACTGATTTGTGATGAAATGTTTTTAAATTTTGACAGAAAAACCAAGGCGTTGGCGCTGGACAAATGCTGGATGTGCTGGGGTTGGGCGTCTCTGATGGCGTGGCAATCGATGATGATGAATTGTGGGAAGCGATGCTTTCGATGGGAATTCGTTTGATTCAACCGACCATTCAAGTAAGTATTGATCCGCAGTGCCTCTGCTGTCTTTATGCGGTTGTGAAACTAACGCGATACATGTCCTGTCTACACAGTCTCGCCAAAAGCTGGACCATGTGAACACTCTTCAGGATGTCGCGAATTTGCTGCGGTCGGCGAAGAAAGTTGTGATCCTTGCTGGTGCTGGCATCTCCGTCTCGTGCGGAATTCCCGACTTTCGCTCTGAAAACGGCATCTACAGTGTAAGTTGCGTCCTTTCTGTTGCTTTTATGTGGTGTGCATGGAACTGACTTGATTTCTTTGTACTTTGTGTCAACCAGCGGCTGAGTGAATACAACCTGCCGAATCCTCAGTGCATGTTCGGTGAGAATCTACGAAATGCTGACGTAGCTCCACCCACGCATGTGGATATTTGTTGCTGACAAAATTCTGATGTTTCACAGATATCGAGTTCTTCCGAACGAACCCACGCCCATTTTTTGCGTTTGCGAAAGAGCTGTTCCCGAAGTCGAATGGCTTCACTTTCGTCCCATCGAGGTAAGCTTCTTCGCGACAATTCCATCCTACCGCTTCGACCACGAATGCTAACATTGGCAATGTTCTCGTTTGCAGGAGTCACTACTTTCTGAAGCTTCTGGAGGAGAAAGGGAAGCTGCTTCGCATATACAGTCAGGTAAGTCGTGTGATTGGGATTTCCTTCCATTGGTGATCAAAGCTGTACAATACTCATATTTGTTGATACTCCTTACAGAACATTGATATGCTCGAGCACGCCGCGGGGATCTCTCACGAACGCAGCGTTCTTTGCCACGGATCCTTTGCTACAGCCACCTGCTTATCGTGCAAGCGAACGTATCCAAATGATGCCATCCGCGACGATGTTTTGAACCAGCGCGTTCCGATGTGCAAAGAATGCAACGCTCCAGATGGTATCGTCAAGCCTGACATTGTTTTCTTTGGAGAATCGTTGCCCCGACGTTTTCATGACTCCATTAAAAGTGATGAGAATGAGGCTGATCTGGTGCTCGTCATGGGGTCGTCACTGAAGGTGAATCCGGTCCGAAGCATTGTGGGCAGAATCCACAAGAACACCCCAATGGTCCTGATCAATCGGTAAGTTGCAACCTCTTTTTCTGCCTCTGATGTGATGATGTCGCTGCATATCGTTCTAACTTGTGCTTCCGTACATTGCAGGGAACCTGTCGGTCGACCGCACAAGTTTGATGTAGAATTGTTAGGATACTCCGATGAGATCGTGGAAGAGCTTTGCAGATTGCTGGAGTGGGAGATTCCTCGACCCGACCCTGTGTTGCTCGGCCAGTCCAACCTCCCGGAAAGCGTCTTAGCGTCGATGTCAGCCTTGTCAACCTCTCGAAAAGAGTCGATGCCGTTCGAGTTCATCCCACCAAGTCGGCACATGTTCAATGGTGCGCTTGCTAATAGTATCAGTTCAAGCGACGAAGAAGATGGCAACAGCTCGTCAAGTGAGCCCGATGATGACGAAGAAAGCAGAGCTGTCGTCGGGATGGAAGACGAAGAAAGCGAGCAGAAAGTTCCGCGCCGATGGAATGAAGATGTCGACGAAGACCACGACCACTTGATGGGTAGTGGGAACGAGTTACTGCGGAATAGCAGTTTCGAGGACATCAGTCAGCATGATTGATTGACTCGACTACCGCGACACCCCATCAGGCGCGACACAGCATGCAAGGCAAGCACGAGGGCATCGTGAACTTAGTTATTTTGAATCGAGCATGCCCAGCCGCAGCTCAAGATATCAAATTTTGTGTAGTATAGTGTGAATAACCATTTTTTCCTCTCTCTATCTCTTTGCTCTACAGTAGTGTCGACACTGTGGATGAGTCTCCGACATGCAGTGTCTGAAATGACTTCCATGTCTGTCAACAGATTCCATTACGCCTCAGCGCGGATGAGAACCGGTCGGTACATCTTGGCGTGAGGCGTGCGCAGCATCACCAGCGCCTCTCGTGACTTGAGATGCTCTCGCTGCTGCAGGAAGACGTCCTGCAGTGGCTCGCAGGCACAAAAGCCCGTGGCTCGGAACGCTCCCTTTGGTCGGTCGTACACCGCAGAGGTCACAAAGCCCACCAGCGAGCGCTGTGGTTGAGCATCACACACATACACAAAGCCAAAGCTCCCATTAGTTTGCTAGCCTAGTCGCTTCACCCACATCGTCCAACTAGCACGTACCTCAGGTGCCTTGAAGTCTGTGATTTCGCACCCGTTCCAGCCTTTTTGCGAGTAGAAGCACTTGACGTCGTCAGCTGTCGGCACGTACAACTGCGCGGCACATTAAAGAGAAGACGCCAGTCAGCAAATCAGCCGGTCAGCTCAATGACTATGACCACCCACCACTACCACATCCAATATCTGAACCTACCATCGCATTCGGTGCGAGGCTCGCGCGTCCGGGGACACTGAGCACCACGCGAACCAGCGTCGGCACCGCCACTGGGATCTTCGCGGCGCTGTCCGCCGTTGGCTTGTAGAAGCAAAACGGCTGCATGTACTCTTCTCCACGCAAGACGCACGGCGAGGTCTCCTCTTCACTTTCTTCCTCAGCTTCGCCACCATTCTCAGTCTCCTCCATGCTGACGCCATCATCGTTCTTCAGGGCGAAAAGCTGTTTCCACTCTGGATGGAAAGGAGACGCAATGCCGTGCTTCTCGTACGAAAAGCGCTTTGCTTTTGGTCGCTTGAGGTACTCGGTCGTATGCGCATCCGCCGATCCCTTCCAGTAGCTCTCGCCTGCCTGTGTGTCTGGGAAATCGCGAGGGAAACTAAATCGACAGCAAACCAATAAGCAACCCAAAGTCAGAAGCCATTTCTCTGTACCTCGAAAGGCTGCAATCAAGTACGTCAGCAACTCACCTTGGTTTCTGCAAGACAGTGTCGAATGCCTCGTTTTCGTCCAAGCCAACAACGAGTGCTCTTGTGAACACGAAAGTCTTCAGCAGCGCAGGAGCAAAGCTTGGCGACAAAATGAGGTCCCACCCGCTGGTGTTTGGGAATGCGCCAGTTTTCTCGATTGCGATCAGATGAAGCTGGTTGCCTTGGCTCTCGTCGGTGCTACTACCGCCACCAACACGAGAACCACTGGTTGTAGCGCTACCTGGTGCTAGTTGCTGAACTCGATCTTGACGCGCTCGGAAACATGTTTCGTTGACAAAGTGGTCCTTTTGGAAACTGTTCTTGAGCTGCTGGCGCTTCGAGCGCGACCACAGGTACGAGCACGGGATCGGCACTTCTGCGCCAGTCATTTCAACATCTTGTTTGTTTTCACCATCTCCGCTCGAGGCGCGCTGCTGCTTCTCAAGAGGTGAGGCGAATGGATACTCTTTCAAAGTCTCGTTGGCTCCCACAGCAGCAGCACTGGGTGTGTGTGTCCAGCGCAGAATCTTCGACAATTGCTTGAGAATCAGCTCGGATTCCGGTTCTTCCGCGACTTCGTTTCCCTGCAGCAGCGTAAGCGGTTCAAACGAAACTGGACACTGAATCTCCTTGCTCGTACGTGCGAGGTTGCTCGGTGTTGGTTCACGAAGCAATGACAATTCGTTAGAGAGTGGCAGCTGCCCCGTGAGCTTTCTTGCCTTCTGGTGGTGGCGCACTCGAGGGTCTGCGACCACAACAGAGTACAATGACCCTGGCGATGACGACGCTGGGATCTCACTCAACGGCTGCTTGCCACTCTTCTGCTTCTTCTTTGTCGGCAAACGCTTCAGCAGCAGCGCCAAATTGGTGCCTGCACAATGCTCCGCAGTCTTGGATGCCTGAAACCCATCCTCGTGGTCGGATTCTGCGTCAAGACGACTTTCTCCAGCAATAGCAATAGCAGCTGATGGAGTTGGCGCTTCGCATACTTGTTCCAGGATGTCGTCAGCGAGCGCGCCGCGAAGTTTGAACCGGCAGAGGTGGCCCCGACGGTCGAGAACTTGGATCCTAAGAAATACACACGAAGGGGCAAATTCAGTGAGCGATTCAAATAAACCAACCAAGCCCTCATATCAACATCACGCACGCCAAACTTACGGCTCGGTCTCCTCAGCTTCACCGTCTTCAACAACAGACTGGCAGGCGGATGCGATCGCGCTCGCGGCCTCCATGAACGCCGCGGGGTGGATCCAGAGCCACAGCTGGCGCTTCGTCTCTTGCCAGTCCGCATGCAGTTCAAACTTGCTGGCGGCGCCGTCAGCATCACCAGTAGCAATTCCACGCGAATCGGCTTGCAGCGGACGCCACATGAACGTCACGGGGCAGATCGCGCCAGTGGGGAACTGGCCATCGTGGTACAGCACGCTCTGCCCTTCTTCGCCACCGGAGAGAAAGCGCATGCCGTGGAAATCCGAGCCAGCGGGGTCCTACATAAGATGGTATAGCGAACCAAGTTTGTGTTAGCCCTGGAATACATTTGGCGCAATAGCACGATATCAAGTGGCTCTACACACCGAAACGAGCTGCAGCGCTTCCAGGATCAGCTGCGGAAGTCCGTAAAGCTCCAGTATGCCGTAGTACGACATGTCGTGCAGTGTCGCTTTCGATCGAACTGCCTGTTGTTATAATTGTGTGGGGGAAATTCAAAATCGCAGAGGTGCAATCAGTTAGGATATACAATTGTCATTCAAAGCGCCTCATATGTAAATGCACTGAGCAACAGCTTGTTCGTTCACTCACCTCCAGGGACGCCGACACGCTCTTGTCCGCGCGATGCGCAGGGAGCACCATGCCGTACTTCTCGACCATCTTCATGCGCTTGCTGTGCCACAGGTGGGTCGCCATCCACATGGCCTTGGTCTTGCTGTCGCCGCCGCTTTCGCCATCAGCTCCACCAGACGACTCGTTGTTGCGAGCTGCTTCTTGCCACGAGCGCGCAGCGACCAGCTTGTGCGGACGCCGCTCGTGCTTGCGGCAACGCTGCTTGTCAGCTTGCTGTTTGCCAGCACCAACTGCTGCATCGATCTGCTTCAATTGACGTGCACCGCGCGTCGGCAGCGCGATGAGCTCTTCCTCTTGCCCGGGTTTCACTCTCTTCTGGCGCAATCGCTGCGGCATGCGGTGCGACTTGAACGCGTTGGCACGTCGTCTGCGCTGGTTCTTCTGCGCACCGAGCTTCACGTCCGCCGCCGAGAGCATCTGCTCGTGGTGCGCGATCTCATGGAGCGCCTGCAGCTCCGGCGCACGCGCGCTCGCGAAATCGAGCACCTGGACGATGCGCGGCCCAGTCGTTGTCGCCATCGCTTTCCTTTTGGCACCAGCAAATGGGAAGTGCAACGAAACGAACTTAGCGGTCAGTCTCGATCGAGAGCAAAGCAAACCTAACAGTCATTCTTTGGCAGTATTACAGCTCAAGAAAATGACAGTTAAGTCTCATATATAAGTTCGCTTCTGAAGTGCGTTAAGATGAGTTCTCAGTGGGCGTTTTTTTGGCGTTCAATCATCATACGTACTTGTCTAAAATCACAATGCGCACTTTCCAATCTTAAGTGGCTTGCAGGTGCGCAAAAGGTTAATTTTATGAGCCTCGTGCGCACCTAAGCGGACATGGCTACATCCACATGATGGCTTCGCAGATTCACTTGGTTCACATCAATTCTTGTGGTCCAACAGCACAACACAAGACAGCTCAAACCAGCTACAACCTAGTGGAACATTTTACAACTCTTATTAGACAAAGCAGGTGGGTTAGACTGCAGAATCATTGCATGCAGGTCGCTACGATCGGAAGAGCAGCCTGTTTTTCGTTGGCGTCGGAGGAGGGCGTCTGTCTTCACTCGGATCAGCTCGCGCGTCTGCCTTCTGCACAGTTGGATCTGTTCGTACGGCGGGGTTCGAAGTACCTTCAGCGCCTGTGTTGCCACCGACGATGCTAGTGCTGCTCCCGCAGCTGCTGTTGGTGCTGCTGTTGTTGTCGTTGTTGCTGGTGTTGGCGCTGGTAGCATTGTTGTTGTTGTTGCTATTGTTTCTGGAGCTGCTGGGGCTGCTGGGCTTCCTGGTCATGAGGCCCATGAACTTGCGCGCTGTCTGAAGCGAGTCTTTCTTGGTGGAGGGCGGTGCGGAAACCTCAGTCTTCGGAGATTTTGGGGTCATTGGCGTTGATCTGTTGCTGCTGTTGTTGTTGTCACCACCACTGAGGTTGCTCATGTCGATTCCTGGGATCGAAAGCTGTGGTCTGCTGGAAGTCACGACCTCTGGATTCATCGCTGGGGTATCGACAAAAGTCATGATCCGCACTGCAACCTCCCACTGTGAATCGTTCTGAGGCTCTCGCACAAGTCTCACGAGCGATGCAACCAGTGATGAAGGCATTCGCCACACAAAGGAGCTCTTCTCCATTGCTTTGAGCAACTCTTCCACCAGACACAGCGCTGCGTGGGCAGTTCGTTGTCGTCTAGACCCGGACGACGCCATGGATCCAGTCTCGCGTGTTGCTTGATGTTGACCACCATACTCGGCTGCTCTGAGTAGTATCTCAAAGCACACGCTCACTCCATCGAAACTCGGCTCATCCTCCAAGATCCCGAGCACAAACGGGATAAATTCGGTCGCGAAAGACACCAGCAACTCCGCCTTGGTATCGCTCGTTTGAGCAAACTCGCTTGCTGCGCATTGCTCAAACAATTGGCAAAGCCTGGAAGCTTCTTCGCCCTCGACCTCTTGCCAGACAGCACTCAGATCCATCGCAATCTGCTTCAGTCGCACCCACTCTTCGTGATCAGCACCCTCAGCACTCAGCGTGGGCATCAGTGCAATCGCGCATATCGCTGCGTGCTCATGCACATCAACCATCAGCACTGGACAGTTGAGCATCACTGCCTGTGTAACAAGCTGCACTCCACGATCTTGAGCTTTTGCTCCGCCATTCTCATTGAAATCTGCGTCACCACCAGTACAAAGATACATGTTGAGCACCACCGCTTGCAGTACGGAGCTCCGCGCATTCGACCACTGCTGCGGACGCTTGCACATCAAGACGTCTGCAAAACTTGGCTTGTGAAGAACTGCGGCTTGCTCAGCAGTTCAAAGAGCAAGTCCACGACTGCACCATGGTACGCCACTGAGGTCTTGCAGTGGTTCAATAGCGACATGCACACCCACAGGATCTGCGGATACAGCACGAGCTTGGAGAACGGCATGAGTTCGGCCATCGCTCGCAGTGTGATCAGACAGTCTCGAACAAGTGCGTTCGCATTCGCTGGGTCGCGATTCTGCTCGTCGAGAGAGTGATGGAGCAGCTCCATCAGCGTGAGGAAGATGTCGCCGTGGAACGGCGCAGCTAACAGGCGGCGCATCGAGAGCGCAAAGCAAAGACAGAGTGTGCTCTGCAGCTTGGCTTTCCCCACTGGTGCTTGGGTTGTAGCACAATCACTGGAACTTGCACTGAAGACAGAGATCGCTAGAGCAAACTCTTTCACGCACTCTTCACTCCAGATCAGAATTTCGTAGGACGGCAAGTGCGCTCGTACACACGCCACAAGGATTGACTCAAACCTCTTTCTACGGCTCTGCCGCTTGGTTGCTTGCCCCAAGTATGACAGCTCGCTGAGAAGTGGCTCGATCGATTCCAAAGGCGCTTGTAGCAACGGGAGCACATTTTGGAGCACCAGCAGACAGTCCTGAGTAACGTCTTCGAAGAGATCCGAGTCGGAGCTTTCGAAGACACTGCAACTGCCATGAGGCTCTTGACTCGTTTCGCCAATGCTGCAATAGAGCATCAGGAACGCAAAGTGGATGATCTGAAGCGCCATTTCGCTGACCATCGTTGTGTCTTGAAGACCTGGCGTCAGTAGATTACAGCTGCTGTCGCTTAGGAGCGTGAGCAAGACAGCGACATCTTTCAGTGGGGAACTCAAATGCGCGCTTGAGTCTTCCGAAAAGCTGCCTCGCCGCGTGTCCATAGCTTGATAGGAAACAGGCAACGTTGGCGGCAACAGGAGAGTGTTCCTCCTCCTCTGCGTGATCACAAGGTCCACAAGGGTACCGATCACCTCGAAAGCGGCACTTTGCCACCGACTCAACCACCAGAAAATGGTCTTGGACGTCGCCAAGTGTGCATTCGAAGCTCTCTGGAAGAACAGGAACCGGGTGATCGCAGCCATGTTGTTTGCTGCACTACTGGTGGTACTAATATCTTCGTCTCGGTTCTGTAGCTGTTGCTGCTGTTGGTGGTCACTGCTTCGTGGCGTGAATGCAAGCGTGAGCCAGGCGTGCTCCAGTTGATCTCCACATGACGAACTCAGACTCTTTGTCAATCGGAAGAGGAGGCGCAACAGCTGTTGTTGTGCGTTGTAGTCTTCACTCGCCCAGTGGGAGCTGATCGCCGTGAGGTTGATCTCTGCGAGCCGCGGTAGCGCGATCGCAAAGAGTTTGCGCTGCTGCGTCACCTCACAATACGAGATGAACCGCAGCAGAGACGCACTCACGAAGTACGAGAGGACTGGAAAATGCGTCGCCAAGAGAGAAGACACTGCGACCTGCACGCGATTCGTCACCTGAGATCGCAAGATGGGCAAGCTCTTTGACTCGCTTGAGCACAACCCATGCTGCTGTCGTAGTAGACCGCTGGCATCTTCAATGATATCTGCAATGTTGCCACGACTCTCTGAAGAATTGATTGAGCTGCCGAGTACTTGAAGCAGCTTTTTGAGGCGACTCAGTGCCAGAACGCGGTGGGCTTCATCGTCTTCCACGCCAATGTGCAGGATCGCAACGTGGAAGAAGCGCGCGAGCAGCTGCTGCGCATGAACGTGCTGCTCGTCTTTAGCGTCTTTAGCTTCGTCGTTGTTTCCACCCTCGCAGCCGCCGCATAACGTCCAGAGTTTCTTAAATTCAGAGACTTTGTCGCTGGTTGCACGGAAATAATGCTTGGACATGGCGAATTTGTCGCCCTGCGGCTGCGTGAAGAGCGCTTTTTCGATGCAAATCGGACCAAACGTCTTGAAATCCTTGGTGAGGAGCGCCTGGATCGCTTCAAAGCAGGTCTTCTGCAGCGGCTGAAAGTGTGGGAACCCGGGGCTGTTTGCTGCTGCAGCTGAGGAAGAAGTAGCCAGACTGGAGTCTATGCAATAGCACTCGTCGAGCCACTGGAAGACTGGTGAGTCTGGCAAAATCGGTGGTGAGAAGCAAATCCCAGATTCTCCATGCTTGATCAGAGCTGTCATGGCAGCAAATGCTGTCTGACACAGGAAATACCACTGGTACGAAGCGAATTGGTTCGTGCTTTTGCTGGTGATGCTGCTGCTTGAAGAAGGAACACCATTGGCCACCATCCCGATGGACAGATCCACTTCGTCGACCCAATGTGACGCGACCACCAAGTCCCCTTTGCCAGCAACGGTGCCGTAATCAATACTGTAGAGTTCCCCGAAGACGTCGCTGCGCTGCATCCAAACCTTCCGCAGTGGCGACGAAAATGCGAAGTAGCCCCTTGGATCCAAATTCGCACTGAGATGCGCAGTTGCTAGCGCTCCAATCGACGGGCACCAGCTCATCACCAAGTAGAAGAGCTTCTCACGAACATTGTCGGGCAGATCTGCCGCTTTCGATCCTGAGCTCGTAGTGCTGTGCGAATGCGAAGATGGTAGCTGGTGTTGATCTTGATTGTCAGCAGTAGTCTGCTCACGATCAGCATACAGCAAAAATGCTCGCGAACTCGAGCAAAAGTCTTGTTGCATCATGAAGTGAAGATTCTCGCTTTCAAGCGATGCTTTCGCTCCTGTTTTCTCAAGCACAACGCTCATTTTGTCAAGAAACCCACGAGCGGCGCACTGAAATCGCTCGATCAAACTCTCCGACGACCCGAAAACCTGGTGCAGATGAGAACTTCTTCGTTGCTGGTGGTCGGTAAGCAGCTTCTCGAGCAAGAGGCGATAGCAGCGTCCCAACGCCCACTGTAGCTGGATTTGACCACTCGACTTGGTACCAAACTTGACTTTACTCTGCCTCGACTGTTTCCAATTGTTCGTTAGTGACGATGTCGTCGCCGACCCCGACCCACTTGTCGGTTCAACAGAACCACCTGGAGTGACAAATGCCTCAGCTTCACACTTTCCCAGTACGTCGATGAGAATCGAGAAAGCCGATGAGTTTGTGCTGCCCAGAGCTATGATCGCAGCTTTCCGTTGCTCAGTTGGCGGGCTCTTGAGATACCGTCCGAGGCGCTTGAACAGCGAGGTCACCGCTGAAGTCGAGATCACGCTTTGCACAGAGCCACTACAGGAACTCTGTGACTCGTTTTGACTCCGGTACGTTCCGTCACGCTGCGAGCCGTCACCCAAAACTAGGCTTGTGCACGATGTAGCAGTCGCTAGAATCGACAGATTTCGCCAGCGCACGATGTCAGTGTATGTCTCACTCTCTCCGAAAGAGACCGAGATGATTGGCTCTAGTTTCAGTATCTTGTCACTCACGTCCGACCAGATGTAGACCGCCACCTCGGGAATGCAGCGCGCTAGCCGAGCGAACAGCATTGACAGACACATCGCCCAGCGGAAACTGCGTCTCGGGAAGCTTGAATCTCTCACCAGATATCTGAAGTACACTGCCGATGTACTTGCTGTCTTCTTCCATGAACCGTTACTGCCTACAGCATTGCGTCGTATCCGTTGGAGCTCCTCTTGTGGCAGAAACGAGAAAAAGCGGCGTTCCACCTCCGGCTCCAACGCTTCGACGATATCCAACACGCAAAGTCTTTGCGGATACGAAGCTTCTGCTGGTACTGGCTGTGTTGCGGGGTTGCTGCTGTCACTGTTTTCTGCTGACAACGCAGTCGCACGAACGATCTCGAGCGTGCTCAGAATGCATTCTCGCAGCTTGGTGTCGTCATTCACCAGCAAGTACACACAGACTGCGGAGAACGGCGGGAGCTACAGCAGCAATGGCGAGAAAGTGGTCTTCCCAGTCATTCCAACATACGAAGGGAAACATGCTGTGGCAGCAGCAGATCTATCATCAGCAGTAGACTTATGGCCGCAGATGAGCGCAGTGGATCTGAGTGATGGGGGTGAACGGCAGGAGAGCGAAGAGAGGACGAGAGCGGCGTTTGCAGCACAACAGGAGGAGTACAAGCCCGCTGCTCCACGCACTTCGTCGCTGTCAATAGCGTCAATTCCAGTGCCGCCGCCAGCGCCGAGACGACCGAGCCGAGGTGATAACAACCAGTCTAGCGGCTCATCCTCCAACTCTTCGAGCTTTAGAACGCGAGCAATCGCAGCTGCTGTAGGAAGCAACGCCAACCACTCGCGTTCGAGTTCACATGACTCAAACTCGCCAGCACAGCCAACTACGTCTGGATTATATAAAAACGAAGTCGTGGGCTCTCCATTGTCACAGGTCCCCGATCCAGCATTAGTCGCAAAGCTGTGGGAGGAATACTCCGAGCGCACAAAGTCGAAATCCGTTGACAAGGAGGCGTACCATCGCAAGATGCAGCACAAGCACAACGAACTCTAAATCATGCGCGAGCGCATCAGCAGGCTGGAGAGCGAGCTCGTAGAGACCCAGAGAGAAAGAGACGAAGCCCGCGAAGCAGCGTCTCGCAGCGTTCAGCAGAGTGTCGTGGCACGGTGGGAAGACTCGGACAGCAGTGAGGAGTTGGGGAATGAGGCTCGTCCAGCAGGTCTACTCCAACAACAGCAGACTCATCAAACATCGTCGTCTCCTTCCTTAGTCTCTCGCAGGTCCATGCTCAAGGTTTTGCAGAACCTGTGTCCTGAAGAAGTGTCGTATCGTGAGAAATGCTTCGAGCTCGAGCGCGCGCTGGCGACAACCAAAGCCACAATGAACGATACGCAGGCAACGCTGACCGGGCAGCACGAGAAGGACCGCGATATCATCGCTGCGCTACAGGCAAAGCTGCTTCTGGAGCAGAAGACGAGCCAGCTGCTCTCCAAGCAGCTCCACGAAGCCAACGTCTCGTTCAAAGCCACAGCAGACGAGCTCGTGGCGACCCAGATCGAGCTCGAGAAGGAGCAGACCCACAAGAAGATCGTGATGGAGCAGATCCAGGAGCAGACGAACCAGCTCATCACGGACCATCGACGCAAGGAACTCCAGAACCGCGTGCGCAACGTGACCCGCAACTTGGGCAAAGAGGCGCTGCACCAGAAGATGGAGGCGCTCCACACACGTGTGCTCGTCGCTGAACAGGACATGCGCAAGGCTCAACTGCAGGTTACAAGCCTCGAGGCCGAGCACGACGCCCAGCAAGAGCAGCTTGAGCAAATCTTGTCCAGCAGCGCACTCAAGTACCACTCGCTCGCAGGTGATGGCGGCATCCCAGGAATCCTGCAGCGAGCGACCCAGCTCTACTATGGCTCTCGAGTTGTCACCAACCAGGTTCTGATGGTGCAGATCCTGTACGAAGACGAGCGAGACCCCCAGGCAACGCGAGGTTATCAAGACCAGATCGACGCGTTCGGGAACGAGGCGTTCCGAATGCACTTTGTCTGCTACGAGGCGTTCGCAGCGCAGGATGACTCTCTGACGTTCCAGCTGCGCGACATCAAGCGACTGGTACCTGACCACAAGAACTACTTGGCGTGCTACGCGGACCGCAAGCGTGAACGACTGCAAGAACTGGCCGAGGTCCTGTTTACGCATATCCATGCAGGCTACAAGAATGGACACCTCGTGATCACCGAGATCCCGTCAACGTTTTCATCCAGTTCTTTAACAATCCAGAGTAGCAGTGGCGTTGTTGGTGGGGTACACGAAGAAAGCGACCGTCGCGAGGTCAACATCTACCGAGCAACGCGGTATTTGACCCTTCAATGCCGCAGCAGCAGCTCATATGGGCAAGAGAATTGCGTTGAGGTGCTCGCTGAACTTGTGGTGAACGAAGTGTGCGCAGCGTCCACCTCTGAGCTCTGGTGGCTCGAGGTCCGAGCGCTCGTGCTGGAGTCCGATGGGCTGGTGGATCCAGAGGATACAGAGTTTTGTACAAAGGTGGATCAGCAACAGTTGCGCAGTCTGTGTTTACACTTTGGGAACTATCGGCCGAGCGAGGGCATGACGGCACGAACAGCGAACGTTCAGCGTGACGGGTCTGTCGAAAAAGCAGCGACTGGCACAAGTGAGATCTTCAGTATCCACGAAGAGCTACTGGAGCCCGTTCTCTCCAAACTGGTCTTTGTATCACGCCGAAATATTAAGGATGATGGTGCTGGCCAAGAACTCTTCAATCGCGATGCAGATCCAACTGAAGACGGAAGAGTTCAACTTGTACTGGACCTCCCAAGCGCCACCGACACAGGGCTGGCAGACCATCAACTACTGTCTGAGACCGCAGCCATCAGCTTGAGTGATGATGCAAAGCTGACATCCAGTGCGTCGGATACAAGACACGACGCTCGATATGGCCAGGACTCCTGTGAGAGCGTGCTCGACCACCGGTGCATCGTCAACATCTCGGACGTGTTCTACTGCGTGCGGGTCCAGGAGCTCTGGGACGCTGAGCTCATGCTCGAGATCAATATGGAAGACCCCGAAACGCTCTCCAAGTTCCACCGAGTCGCTCGAGAGAGCGAGCTCATGGACATTGCCGGTTTTCTATTTGACACGGGAGTTACGGACGAGAACTGCGCTTCGCAAGTGAAAAATGGTCTCCCGCGAAAACTGCACACCCCAGTTTGCAAACTGCTGAAGAAGCATATGCAGCCATTGATGGCGGTCGACAGCACTGCGGAAGTTTATGGAAATCAAGTGACGGGGGACGCGGTCGGGGAGATCTCTATCGCTTCGCTGATGGAAGAGATCGCAAAGCAGCAAGAGGACCAGAAGGTTGACCTCAAAAGCGTACCGCTAGAGTCCAACAGCTACAGTAGCTCAAACAAATGGAGAGGCTCTTTAGAGCCTCTTGAGAGCGATTTCCCGAGCGAATTGGTGGGGATTGTGGCATCACAGCTCGCAAATCGATTGGCAATAGTGACTCAACTTCAGGATGGAGATGGTCAGCATCGCCGCAGCAAGTTGCAGAGAATGCGGCGTGGATGTCGGTCTGTTCGAAATGAAGAACTGCGGTACGCCATGGCGGAGATTTGGTCGGGTTTCCAAGGTTTTGATGGGCTCGTGCTCCAGATTTTCCCACTTTCGAGACCCAAGAACTGTGGTGACACCTCCATTGCTCCCTGCATCGGCGACAGCGCACAAGACGAGCGGTTGCAAGCCAACAGAAGGGTGATCACGACCAAGCCACTCGACCAAGCGCTCGAGGCACTGGGGCTGGCGTTCCCACCGGCTTAACCACCGAAACTCAGCAACAAATCCGCTAATTAATTTTGAGTCAACGCAGAGGCAATAGGAGCTCCCAGATACGCTTGCACACACGCCTTCTCCGCTCGAAGTGGAGTTCACAAGGAAGGGCAACCACCAATCAGATGATTGGTGTAATGTTGAGACGCAAATCAAGCCAAGGGCCACCACCCATTTCTGTTGCATACATTCTGGCTCTCGATGGGTGGGTTCACAAAATGAAGCCTGTCGCAAAAAGGGGAGTCAGTTGTAACGGTTGAAGTGGTAATGGGTACATTTCGCCAAGCGACTTCAAGATCAGTTACGGGCACCAAACACCCCAAAGAGCTCCAGCCAGACGCGAAGAAAGAGCCAGTGAGCCAGTCAACCGTTGTTGCTGGTTATTCACCCCGTAGCTCACGCGTTTCGTGCTCTTTGGAGGCACATTACCGCGCTTTCGGCGCAATCGCATACTCAACGGAAGCAATGTGAGCAACTTGCCCATGACTTTCCGTTTTCCAGATATTGTTTCGCGAACAGTGCGCATAGCCAACCACCACGCTGAAGCCGCCCAAACGGCTTGTAACCCCACAACCCCTACTATTCCATGGATCGTCTGGACTTCAACGACTTGGAAGCAAAGCCCCGACGAGTCCAAGCAACACATACGAGAATCATTCGCTTACTTGCTGAGCAAGTACGACATCTCCAGTTCCCGCCCTCTGCCGTCTGTGTATCGTCGTATCGTCTATATCTCTGCGTATTGGCTCGTATCCACCAAGAATGCTCTCTACGTCGTCTCTCTGCTTGTCGTGGACTGCGCTCGTGGCCACCGCGACGCTGACTTTGCACCTGCATTCTGGCCAACTTGGCGTCGCGGCGCACAGCTGGCTCGACTGCATCGACCACAGCTACGACGTCGTGCACACGCAGAGCGACAAGCGGGTGCTCACGGGCGCCGCCGGCAACGGCGTCTGCGAGGGGTACCGTACAACTTTCCCGGTCGAGGCGACCAGACGATCGGCACGAAGTACACCCACAAGGTGCTCCCCGAGGACATTGCGAACGACAACGTGTCTGTCTGCCAGTACCACGCGCAGGACGCCAACTACACTGGCTGGCGCAAGGCCGTCGAGGCCAAAGCCGGCGACAAGCTCTACTTCGCGTACTTCTCAAACGGCCACGTGGTCAAGGACAAGGCTGGCCTGGGGACCACGCATGGTGTGTACTGGGCCGGCCGCCCCGGCGTCGAACTTGAGAAACCCAGTCAGCTCACGAAGGAGTACCTGGTCGATGGCCAGCTCCACGACTTTGACGACGGCAACTGCGGACAATCGTTCGTGGACGGCAACTTCGCGGGCGGCACCGTCTCTTCGGGCCGCGCGGGAGACTTTAAACCCTGTATTGGTAGCTTCACGATCCCTACGAACACGAAAGCCGGCACATACCCGATGGTCTGGTGGTGGACGTTTTTCAAAGCCGACGACGTCAAGAACGGGTTCCGCAACTTTGAAGGCGCCGGTGGCGCTGCGTACTCGTCGTGCTTCAACGTGATCATCAAAGATACTTCAGGGGTTATCAAAGAAGAGGCTGCAGTCCAAGGTGAGGCCGACCCTGCTGTAATTGAAGAGAAGGCGATGGCTGCGTATTCGACTCCTGCGAAAAGTGATGAAGCGAAATCGCCGTCCACCATGCAGCAAAGTGCGGTGTCGCGAGTGATGGTGACAACCCAAAGGAGGACCCAGAGCCTGAGGTTCCAGACGCCAAGACGACATCGTCGGATCAGCAGAACCCGGTTGCCTCAGAGCAAAACTTGACCCCGACTCCAACTCCATCAAGCCCAGCTCCAAGTCCAACGACTCCAACTCCAAGCTTACCAACGCCATCGACTCCAGCACCGACTCCATCCACTCCCACACCAGCTTCGACGACTCCGACTCCACCTCAATCAGTTTCACCGACACCAGCTCCGACTCTGGTTGCGTCTCCGACTCCAACCCCCACTCCTACTACATCAGCTCCAACCGTGACGTCAACTCCAGCTCCAACTCCGCCACCTACTACTGCCGCCCCAACGCCGTTTGTCGCCAGCAACATCTTTGCAGCGCCGCTCTCTGCGATCACGATCTCGGGGGTCGGAGGCAAGGGCTCATGCGGCAAAGTCACCAACATGGCGTGCCCCGGGACCCCAAGCACCTGCGAGCAGACCGCAGCCGAGGTCAGCGGCCCGCTCGCGCCGTTCGACGAGGACCTCACGCTCGCACTGCGAGGTCCACTCGAGGTGGACGACATTGTCGTGTTCACGAGAAGCGATTCGTCGCAATGGTCCAAAGTGTCGTCGTACTCGAAAACCCAGAGCAGCGCGACGCAGAACATGGTGTTCCTCAACAACAAGGGCGATCCAGAGAAGAGCGGCGAGTTTTCCATGTGCCACGGCAACAGCCAGAGCTTCGCGTCGTCCTCCACTGCGTTCGGTGGGGTCCTGGGCGACGGCGTCGAAGTGAACGTCATGTCCGAGATCACGTGCGCGGCCTTGGGCACTTGCGGTTTCTCTCACGGCGTCGCGCACGAGGGCTGGCGCGGCGAGCACAAGATCTTCGTGGTCAAGGCGCAGATGCCGCACGCCACGCAAGAGGCCGCCAAGGACCTCCCTGCGATCTGGCTCCTGAACGGACAGGTCGTGCGCGCGGCCGAGTACGGCTGCAACTGCCGCGGCGTGGGCGACCAGGGGCCCTGGAAGGGCGGCTGCGGCGAGCTGGACGTCGCCGAGGTCATCCCCGAGAACAAGGAGATGCTCACAAGCACCATCTACTCGTTCAAAGGCTCGCGCGGCATCAGCCCCGTGGTGGCGCGTCCCACCGACGGCCGCGTCGTGTTTGTCGTCATCTTCTCCGCGGATTCGACTGGTAGTGGCGCCACTGGCACGGTGCAGATCCTCATGATGCGGCCCGACAACGTGGACATCGAGAACGCGCCGAGCGCGCAGCGCGTGGACGAGTGGCTCGCGTACCGCAACGGGCAGCAGGTCGACTTTCACATCTAGGAATCTTGTATTTGCGTAGCGTGTGTGCATGTACATGTGAAAGAGCTTTGGAGCGAAGCAGCCCGCCAGTCAATCAATCAATAAAGCGTTGTCCATCTTCTTCAAGAAGCCATCCTGACGGCCAGTGAGCATGAACATGCGCTTCGTTTATGGCTTGCTTTTGTGGCCATCAACTTTCTGGACCCTTTTCTCGAAAAGATAACACGAATGACTCAATGTGATTGGCTAAAATCACGATCTTCTTACATATGATTGGTGGATTATCTGGTAGTCCAGGCAAATTGGTTCAACTCAACCCAGCTCATCCATCTTTTGGGGTGGGCCACCTGGCACGCATTCTCTCATTCGCGTTCTCGCCGCCTCCCGCTCAAGCCACCAGACGCTCAAGAGCTACGAGCTACGAGCTACGAGCTACGAGCTACGAGCTACGAGCTACGAGCTACGAGCTACGAGCTACGAGCTACGAGCTACGAGCTACGAGCTACGAAGACAAGCATGGACGGCTACGTGATGGTGGGCACCGTGCTGGCGCTCGTGGCCAGCGCCGTGCTGTTCCTGCGCCCCAAGAAGGCGCAGGAGGACGACCGCCTCAAGAGCGAGATGCTGCGCATCGGCGAGCAGATGCGCATGTACCAGAAGCAGACCGCGCCTGCCGCCGCCGACGCGTCGGCGGCCAAGTCGGTGCGCAAGAGCAGCATGGACGAAGACCCGGCGTTCCCTGGCGGCCGCGTCGCGATCCTCTTTGGCTCGCAGACCGGCACGGCCGAGGGCTTTGCGGACGTGCTGAAGAAAGAAGGTCGCAAGCACGGCTTTGCCGCCCACGCGATCGATCTGGAAGAGTACGACGCGGCGGAGCTGCTCGCGGACGAGAAGTGCGTGATCTTCGTCATGGCGACGTACGGTGAGGGTGACCCGACAGATAACGCTGTGCCGTTCATCAAGTGGATCAAGGACAAGGAGAGCAACACCAACCTTGACGGTGTCGGCTTCACGGTCTTTGGACTCGGCAACCGCCAGTACGAGCACTACAACGCGATCGCGCGCCTCGTGGACGAGAAGATGGAGGGATACGGTGCCAAGCGTGTGTATAACTACGGCGAAGGTGACGACGACGCGTCGCTTGACGAGGACTTTGAGGACTGGAAGGAGAACTTGTGGAAATCGCTACGTGCGCAGTTCATCATCGGCGAAGCGAATGGCAGCAGAGAAGCGACGACTGAAGGCGGCGAGGGCGAAGACGAGGAAGGCGCGCCAGAGCTTGAGTACGAATGCGAAGAGCTCCGCGCGGCGCATGCTGCACACCTCGTCGCTGCGGCGGAAGGCAAGGACGTGCGTATGAAGTCGTCGACGAAGCACTTCTTCACGTCCACGAAGGCGAAAGTGGTGGTCAACCGCGAATTGCGCGCATCGACTGTGGGCGGCTCGACTGTGCACATGGAGTTTGATCTGCGCGACACGGGCATCGACTACTTGACCGCGGACAACTTGGCGGTGCTCCCAGAGAACCTTCCAGACACGGTCGACCGCCTCGCGAAGCGCCTGGGCTACGACCTGGACCAGTGGGTCGCGATCAAGCCTGTGGGCGAAGACGCCAAGGAAGAGCTGCCGTTCCCGTCGCCGTGCAAGATCGAGACGATTCTTAAGTGCTACTTGGGGATCAACGGCGCGCCACGCAAGGGACCACTGAAGCAGCTCTCGTACTTTGCGCGTGACCCAGCGGAGAAGGCGAAGTTGCTGTTCTTGGCCGGCAAAGAAGGCAAAGACGAGTACCAGAAGTGGATCGTCGACAACGAACGCTCGTACGTGGACGTGCTGGAGCACTTCAAGTCGGTGCAGCTGTCGGTCGCGGCGCTGATCCAGCTCGTGCCGTTCCTCGCGCCGCGCTACTACACGATCTCGTCCTCGAGCCTCGTGAACGCGCAGCGCGTGCACATCACGGTGAGCATCATCTCGAACAAGAAGGACGACGGCCGCGTGTTCAACGGCGTCTGCTCGACGTACTTGGGCGACCTGAGTCCGCTCGACACCTCGAACTTCAACAGCAAGAAGAAGCGCGACAGCCGCCCTGGTGAGCAGGGTGTCAAGACCCCACGCGAGTGGCCAAGCGCGCGCATTTTCATCCGCGCGTCGACGTTCCGCCTGCCAAAGAACCCAACGACGCCGATCATCTTGATTGGCCCTGGTACGGGCATCGCCCCCATGCGTGCGTTCCTGCACGAGCGCACGCAGCAAAAGGCGAACGGAGTGGACGTTGGCGAGTCGATCCTCTACTTTGGCTGCCGCCGCCGCGACGAAGACTTTATCTACCGCGACGAGCTCGAGAAGTTCCAGGAGCAGGGCGTGCTCACGCAGCTGAACCTCGCGTTCTCGCGCGAGAATGCGAACAAGGTGTACGTGCAGCACCTGCTCAAGCAGAACGGCGAGAACGTGTGGGACCTCGTGCACAACCAGGATGCGCACATTTACGTGTGCGGCGCGACGAGCATGGGCAACGACGTGCACAAGGTGCTGCACCAGATCATCGAGCAGTTTGGCGCACAGTCGGACGACCAGGCTACGCAGACGCTCAAGAAGCTCCAGGACGACAACCGCTACATCCAGGAGCTCTGGGCATAAAGAAAGGTACCTGTGATGAGGTCTGTCTGAGCTCTTGGCATGACGATTCTGAGTGAGTGAGTGGTGGGTGGGAAGTAGAGAGGGACTGTGCATTCGTACGCTGTCTGTGTATGTTTTACATTTTGAAGAAAGCTACGGAAAATAAAGGACTAGCAAACTGAACTGAATGAACGATTGGCATCATAATGGTGAGGACCATGGCACAAAAGTCTTATGATCAGTGGAATGCTGATGACGAGGATGGAGCATACAGCAGTCTTTTGAAGTTCATTTCGATTCATTTGATGTTGACACATAGTTTGGATGGATGGATACGAAACGCCACAGCATACAGCATACCGCATACAGCTCCCCAATGTGAGGGATCGGAGATATGACCAAACTCAAAGTCACACTCGCTTCTCTTTGCCAGACGTCACTCTCAGTTGCGCAGATACTGCTGCTGCTGCTGCTGCTGGTGTTTTGGTGGCGATCGCACGTGGCAGTTCTTCTTTGGCCCGTGGTTGTTCTGGTCGGACGCAGAACTGGCGGGTGGCTCGCTGCTGGGCGTTAGTGACGCCACTGGTGGTTGTGAGACTGCTGTTGGTGTAGAAGTGGGAGCTGGAGTTGCTGGCGTCTGGCTGGGCTCACTTCCATACCCAGTTTGCTGGCTCGTGGCATTTGAACCCACAGATGGCGTTGGAGTTGGAGCTGGCGTTGGAGCTGGCGCTGGTGTCGTCGACGGCTCTGGAGTCGGACTTGGTGATGCTACCGGGCTCTCAGAGGATGGAGTTGGAGTCACCGGGGTTGGAGAAGGGGCTGGAGCTGGATTCACAGTTGGCTCCGGGGTTGGGGCTGGTGTCGCAGTTGGCTCCGGGGTCGGTGTTGTCGTTGCATCGCTCGCTACCTCGTCCGTGCCTCTCAGCACTTCCACCTGGAAGCAGCTGCTGTACGCCGCGCCGCCGTAGTGGCCACCCGTGGTGATGATGTCGGCGTTCACTTTGTCGTTGTAGAACCGCCAGAACCAGATGAGGTTGTAGACGCCGGGCTTGGTGTCAGCTGGGATCGCCAGGCTCCCCACGCACGGGTAGTCGTTGCCCGCGCGACCCGAGAGAATCGAGCCAGAGAAGTCGCCGTCCTCGTAGGTCTGGCCGCAGTTGCCGTCGTCAAAGTCGTGCAGCGTGCCATCAATGAGCTTGTCGTCCGTGAGCTGCGTCGTGCTGTCGAGGCTCGTATCGGGCTGGCCGGTCCAGTAGACTCCGTAGAAAGTGCCGCGACCCGCCTTGTCCTTGGACGTGTGGCCGTTGTCCAGGTACCCGTAGTAGAACTTCTTGCCGGCGGGTACTTGGAGGCGGTTGAACCCGTCGTTCGAGTACGCGCGCGCGTTGGTGAACGCCGAGCATGGCGGCGCGCCTTTGGTCACGTCGTTCATCAGGGTTCCGCACCTTTGATAACCATTCGGTGGTAATGGTGGAACACACAGCCACCACCTGACCAAAGTTCGTGGCTGTCACGAGCAGCTTTAGAAACCAGTGTCCTTCAAGATTTCGTGTCTTCATTCGCGGCGACCTCCGCTTTGCGCTCGCTGACTCGCAGCGAATGGCATATATCTGAAGAACCATAATGGCATGTTACAGAACGCTAATAGGATATTCATGTTTTTGTTTCTCAGACTTCAGATGATCTACTCACACACCGCCCAGGTTTTGCCTTCTCTTGCGTCTTTCGTCAACCTACCTCCTTGCTGTCTCTGTGCGACCTGACTCGGCCAGTAGCAGCTCACAAGATTTGTATAGGCAGCGACTCCAAAGCGTCCACCTTACAGCAGCTTGTCCTCGCGCTGCTTCTTCATCTTCTGCGCGTTGTCCGGGAGCATGAGGTGCTCGGGCACTTCGTCGATGATGCCGGCGGCGCGGATCTTCATCCATTTCCGGAAGTTCCAGTAGAGCGCGCGCTCGGGGAGCAGCAGCGCGTGCGCGAGCGCGTTGTGCCAGTCTAAGCGGCTCAGGCGCGCATTGTTCTGCATCATCTGCATGGTCAGGCGGCACGCCTCGCGCGGATTCTTGCGCTTCTCGGCGTAGTACTGGATCAGCTCGCGGTAGCACTCGGTGCTCTTCTCCATCTTCTTGGCGTGCGCGTGCAGCATGTGCACCGCCGTGTCGATCGCGCCGCCGCGGATGTACGCGAGCAGCACGTTCTGGTACGTGAGCGTGTCCCACTTGAAGCCCTCGCGCTTCATGTCGTTCGCAAACTGGTGCACTTTCTCCAGCTGGTTGCTCTCTAACAGCGCCGTGAGCGCCGCGTTGTGCGCAAAGAAGTTGAGCTCTTCGCCCTGGTTTTTGCGCGTGTAGAAGAGCTCTATTGCCTGGAGCTTGCGTTCCTGGTCATCGTCCTTGGCGTGCGCCATGATGACCGCCCCCAGGTAGAGCCCGCGCAGCTGGGCCTTCATGTCGTCGTTCATCTCGTTGTACACAGCGATGACTTTCGGCCAGCGCTTGGACTTGGCGCACGCCGAGATCGCCGAGTTGTAGATCGTCATGGTCGGCGCAAAGCCGTCTTTCTTGAGGCTCTCGAGCACCTCGAGCGCCAGGTCCGAGCGGCCCGTCTTGCCGGCGCAGATCGCCAGCGAGTGGTACGTGCTCTGCGTCATCTCGAGGTCGCGCTGCTTGATCGCGCGCAGCACACCGACCGCCGAGTGCCCGTCACCCACGCGCGCGCATGAGTTGAGGATGTTGTTGTAGATCACGATCGTCGTGTCCACTTTGTTGCGCAACATGTCGTCAAAGATCTCGAGCACGAGCTCGTGCTGGTCGGACTTGAGCGCGGCCGAGAGTGCGCGCGAGTACGTCACGCTCTTGGGCACGTACCCGTCGTTGCGCATCACTTCGAACACCTTGAGCGCCTGGATGAACTTCTTTTCGTGGTAGCAGCACGCGATCGCGCTCGAGTACGCATGGATGCGCGGCCGCACGCCCTGGTCGCGCGAGTACCGCAGCACGTCGAGGCACTCACTGAAGCGCTTGCGCGCGCCGAGCACTTCGATCAGCGACGTCGCGACGTCCACGGTCAGCCCCTGGCCGTCCGCGCTCTTGATCTCCTCGTAGATCTCGAGCGCCGAGTGCCACCCGTTCACATTGCCCGCCGCGTGGTGCAGCGTCTCGAGGTACTCGTCCGTGAGGCCATGGAGGTGATCGCTGCTGCCTCTGCTGCTGTGGGCACCGGCGCCTTCGTAGTCGTCGTCGTCCCGGTCGTTCGCGGCTGAGAACTGGCTGCGCGTGGAGTGGTCGGCGAATGCGATCGCGAACGGGCGGCGGCTGGCGCGAGCAGCTACGAGCACATGGAGGCGGCTGCGCTGCTGCTGCTGCTGGCCGAGACGACTTGTGAGAGCGGCTGGCGACCGAGCGTCCTCTCGTGTGCTGTTGTCTGCAGGACACAGAGCCGTCGCCGCGGAGCGCGAGAGCTGCTGCTGCGCGGGGCTGTGGCGGCTCCAGGCGAGTCCGGCGCGGCGCGAGAGCATGGCTTGCGGCTGGGCGTTCGGGGCTGGTGCTTTGCTTGCGGGTGAGTGGCAATGGCTCGAGAGAGTGGTTGAGGGGCGGAGATCTGTTAAAGAGCTTGAGGCACACGCCAGTGAACCTCGAGTGGACCACACTAGTAGGCCTTTGAAAACACGGATTTTGAAAATTAAAAGGTTCGCAAGTCCTCTTTCACAAAATAAACTGAGCCTCGTTTGGTGTGTAATGTTAAAGGTATATGTATTGTTTAGAGGTAAAAGTATCGATTCTATTGTTGATGTGGACGACATCACGCACATCCTTCACAATCCTCATAAATCAAACGCACCCCTTTTATATTAAAAGACTTCGATATTTACTTACTTTAAATAAATTGCTTATCCATATTCTTACCTTCTTAAAGCAAATATCACCCCAAGACATCCAATCTCACTCACACAACAACTTGCAATCGCGAAAAGCTCCCCAAAAGCAACACACAGCGAAAGGTGAAGCTCTATCACTTCCTTCTCCATGGCGTCCGCAGCCGTCGCCCAGCAGCAGCAGCAGCAGCAGCTCCACGGGGGCGAGCGCAGCCTGAACCTCTGGCAGCAGATCCTGCGCGAGAGCTCCGTGCGCTCCAAGCTGCCGACCGCGAACCTGCTCGTGGTCGGTGACCCGGAGAGCGGCAAAACCGCGCTGCTCTCGCGCCTCAGTGACGACGCACGCACGCAGGCGGTCGAAAAGAAAGACCCGGGCAACCAGCACGCGGTGGACACGCTCCTGGCGTACTCGACTGTGAATGTGATCGATCCCAAGGCCAAGGACAGCGGGGGCGATGCGTCGGGTGCGTAGGGCGGAGGGGAATGTAGTTCAACTGCAGGCTTTGATCGACAGATTTATTGCTGATCTGTTTCGTGACTGACACTTCTTGATTGTTTGTGTATGTAGACGACATCATCGCGAAGATCCGCACGTGGCGCTTCAACGAGCAGAACGTGAAGGACCTCATCCGCATCGCGGTCAAGCCGCACACGCTCAAGCACGTATGTATTTGCTGGAGATGAATAATTTGGCTCGAAGGATCTTTGTGTACTTGCTAACATCCTTCGTGCTAAATGTGCGTATTAGACTGTCGCGGCGATTGTACTGGATTTGTCGAGACCGTGGACGATCAAGAGCTCGCTCGACCAGGTGCGTGTTTGACGTCTCTCACAATGCGCAATGGTGCAATCGTATAGAACGAGCATATCTATCAAGTTGAAGTGGAATCTGATTCACATCACTCGCCTGTGATTGTTTACAACGTAACAGTGGTCATCGGCGCTGGAAGGAGAGCTCCTGCAGCAGATTAACCAACTGGCCCCAGACGCGCGCAATGAGCTCTACAACGCGATCAAGCAGCACATCCTCACCTACGAAGACCCGGTGCGTTGCTCTCTATTGTTGTTGCTCTTGCTCTGCAATACCCATCAGTGCATGTTGTCACTCGCCTCGTGTCTCTGTTTTGTGTTTGTCATCGTATGGTCGCGATAGACCATCGACCACTCTGGGCCAACGCCGATGGACACATCGACGAGCGAGTTTGTACGTTGCGGGTCTGAACTTGGTGGTCATTTTATAAAACTCTCTCTCTCATATCTCTCACATGTTTTCTTGTCTCTCGTAGATGGAAGAAGGCGTGCTTTCGAAGAACTTGGGCGTCCCACTCGTCCTCATCGTCGCGAAAGCGGATGTAAGGAGCATCGATCTCTATCACATTTGCATCAGGCGCTCGATGGGTTATTTACTAAACGCTGTGTGTGTGTGTGTGTTTCTGGCCTGCAGCTCCGTCCCGACAACTCGGTGAAAATGGACTACATCGAGTACATGCTCCGCCAATTCGCGATCAAGTGTACGTGTCGATGCAGCCAATCTAACCAATTTATGGGGTCCAAGGTGTTCTTAGTGCTAAACAATGTTGCATTGACTCATTTATTTTGAACCCTAGACGGCGCGGCGGTCTTCTACACGTCGGCAAAGACTGGGGCGAACATTGACGCACTCCGCAAGTACATTCTCCACCGCGCGTACCCGTCGCAGTTCAAGTTCCCGCAATCGGCGCAACTTGTCGAGCGCGGATCGATCCTCGTGCCTTCAGGCTACGATTCGTTCCACTTGGTCGACCAGAGTCTGCTCGGCTCGCAGCCGCGCTGGTCGAACGACAAACCGTTTGAGAAAATGGTGCCCGCCCCTCATGAAGACGTGGAAGACCCGGTCGCTCTCTTAGCGGCCGACATTCGCGTCGATAGCCACGACCGATGGCTCGAAAAGCTCGAGAAGGCTGCCGGTGCCGGACTCGAAGAGCTCCAGAAGCAGAGCGTCGAGGCGAGCAAGAAAGCTGAAGCAGCCGCGGCTGCTCGACGCGCCGCTGCGGATCGCCGAAAGAGAGAGGAGAAGGACGTCAGCTCCAAGCACCTGGCCAACTTTTTCAACAACTTGCTCAGCCGCCCCGAAAAGGCGAAGTCATCGCGAAGCATTGGTGATCTGAAAAAGGTGAGATATGACGATGATGAATGCCGAGAGAGCTGTATTGAAATGGTTTGACTGACTAATTTGTGTATTGCAGAAGGACAAGACCGACGTCAAGAGCCTCGCGGAGCAAGAGCTCCAGAATCTCTCAAAGCGCTCGGGAGGCAACGCGTGAGCTCCGTTCTCTCTCTCTCTTCCCCCCGTCAAGTCTGCAAGAGTCCGTCAGCTGGCTCCTCTATCCTTGAATGGTGGAAACTTTGCAAACTTTTATCCGTGAAACCAAGTACTCCATCTTTTACCACAGTGGTCAGGACCATTCGTTCTCTTTTTTACTTCATGTTCATGTGCTTTTGTCTAGTTAACTGATCACACAACTGCTTCCGCCACTGGCGCTCGCCAATTTCGACTGCTCGACCAGTTGCTCAACGACCTGCGCGTGGTCCGAGCACGCCGCGTCGTCCTCATCGTCCTCGTCGTCATCACCTTCGCCTTCCTGGTCGGTCGCCAAGCTGCTGCTGTTTATCTTCTTCTTTCGCTTGAGCGGCATGGGCGGGAAGAGCTCTTCGATCGACACGTCCTGCGTGTCGCGCCGGCGGTAAAATAAGATGTACGCGGTGGACGACACCACTTCCTTTTCGTCAATGTCCTTGCACTGGTGGTCGTTGAAGCACTTCCACTTGCCGTCTTTCTCGCTCAGCACGTACGCAAAGTAGTGGCCGCCGCCGAGCGCGCCGACGTGGTTCACCACCGCGTACAGGTCGTAGAGAAAGCCGTCTTCGCCTCGGACCGCAGCGGTCGCTGGTGCGTCTAGCAATGGCGTTGACCCGCGTTTGGATGGTTTCGGGGACTCGCTTGAGTTCGCTTGTGGACCTCTCGAAGCCTCAGCTGTCTCCACATGCTGGTGTTCATCACCATCTGCACCTGCTGCGTCTTGCTTGAGCTTGCCGCCGAGGAAGAGCCAATACTGCAGTCCCGATTCCTGCATCCGCTTGGGCTGACGCTGCTTGGCGACAAACGCCTCCAGCTGCAGCCCTCGAAGCGGGAAGTCCACGTGGTGATGCAGCTTGCGGCGCGACACCTGCGTGAAGCAGAACCGCTTGAGCTGGATCACCAGTAGCGGCGGCAAGCGCCACAGGTCCATGGTCTTCGTCGCAGGTCGATGCGTCTTGCAGCGTCCACAGTACGCTTCCTGGATGCTCTCCTTGGCCGTGAACATGTCCATGCAGCGCTCGATGCTCAGCGGCATGTTGTCCTGGCGCTTGTTCTGCTGCACCGAGTCGTCAAAGTCGATCTTGCTCGCCTGGATCGGGTCATACTCTTCCTTTAACGTGCGGATGTCCCAGTCGATCGAGATCGTCTCCTCTGCAGCGAGCGCGATCGAGTTCGAGGGCGAAGGCACGATCAGACACCCGAGGCAGCCGTCGATCCACTCACAGCGCGAACAGCCAATGCCGTGCGACGTCACCATGCGCAGGCAAAAGCCAAACTTCGTGACCGCCAAGTGGTCTCCCAACGCCAGTGAGGTCGCGTCCGTCTTGAAGCTTTTGCTATTGTCTCCAGTATTTTCAAAGTCCAAAGGTGACGGTGGCGCCTGCCAGTTGAAGATGCGTCGCAGGCGCTTCCACACCCCCATGTACAGATCAAAAGTCGTGGTCGAGCGCAACGACACCCGCAGCACCAGTGGCGCGCCAAACAAGCGCGTGATGTGCGCGTTCGTGAAGCAGTTGGTCGAGCGCTCGACGCGGCGGTGCACCAGGTACACGTAGGCTTCGTCGTTCTGTCGCGTGATCACTTTGGTCTGCGGGACAAAGTACCGCCTCGCGCCGGTGGGGAACGCGACATCGACGCTGCCGTTCTTCTTGCTGCTCCCAATGACGCGCGCCGATGCAAAGTCCTTGACTTTGTCAGCACGCACAAACACAGATGATCCGACTGGCAACAGCTCGTCTCGTTGTTTTTCCTCGTCTTCAGCTCCACCATTAAGAGGCTGGTCTTGCAGCTGAGCATGTGACGTGGCTGTACCGTTCTCCTGAGGTTTGTGAATCTCGCTCGTTCCGTTCTCTTTCGAACTGTGGGTTGAGCTGTCAGCGTTGCCTTGGTGTGTGGCTGCTGCCGAGCCATTACCGTTTGCAACAATATTGTTCTGCTTCTTCTCACTCGACTCCAAAGCAACGCGTTGTGGTTTCAAGCCTGACAGAGAAGACAACTGTTTCGTCGGCGAGTCTAATTGGAAGACTGTCAGCTGGTCCTTTTCATGGACTTGCGATAGAGGCGTTCGTCCATCGAGCAGCGCGTCGATGATGTGCAAGACTGACACGCGCGCGATCACCAGCTGCGTCTCAATTTGTTGAACAGTGGTAGTGATAGCAGACTCGCTGCCCTCGAGCCGATACAGAAACTGCGCAATGTCGTGCTTCACGTCCTGGATCGTCGCGTTGTTCTTCACGCGCACCGAGTACTTCATCGGCACGCGCTCGCTGTTGAAGATGATCGTGAGCACCAGCGACCGGAAGCCACTCTCTGGCAACGAAAGCTGCAGGAACGTGAACGGCTCAAAGCGCGCCGACTCGTAATGGCACACCGAGCACTCGAGCAAGCTCTTGTACTGACCGGTGAAGAGCGCGACGATCACGGAAAACTCGCGCTTCAAGTGGTTCTGCCACCACTCGTCTGCGACGATCGCGTCGCTGCGTCCGTCGCTGTCTGGCTGCTCCGTGTAGGGCTTTGTCATGATGCGGTTCAGGTCTTCACTCAGGCTGCTCAGCAAGCACGCGAGCAGTTCCTGCGCGTCATGCTGATCCGAGCCTGTGAATTGCGGGTTGAACTTTGCGAGCACGCGTTTGAACTCGTTTGGCGCAAACCGTTTCTTCTCCGAGGTCCACAGTACGCGCAGCAGCTCGCCAAAAGCCACGGCGAGCTTGCCGTTCGTCCCGTCTCGGTTGCGCAAATTGATGTCTCTCAAGTACGCCGCGTTCTTGAAATACTCGACCAGCAATCGTGTGTGGCTCAGACACTGCAGCGCGCTGCTCATGTAGCACGTGTTGCCCAAATTGTCGAGCCCCACGAGTCCATGGCCCGTGAATGCGTCTTTCGAGAATCGTTTCTTCACCGTGGTCGCTGCCACGATGCTCTCGTTCTCGGCATTAGGCTTCGCTGCTGCTGCGCCTTTCTTGTCTTGTGTCTGATTCCCATTACTCTTTCCGCCTGTGTACCCACCAAGCGTTGTGATCGTTTCAAGGTTCCCTCGCGAGCAGATCTCCGAGGTTCTCGAGATCAGCCGCTGCTCGCGCGGTCGCTTGCGTCGTCCACTCGCTCGTGAAGATCCCTCACCATCCTCGTCACCGCCACTGTCGCTGTCAGAAGTGTAGTCCCCATCGTCTTCGTTACCTTTGTTCGATGGCGACGAGGTCGAGATCTTGTCACTCGACTGCGAAAGCGGCCACGAGCCGTCATCGTCTTGGATCTCCAACAGAAACACGCAGTCTTGCGTGAGCTTCTTCAGGATGTTTGGACGATCGTTTCGAATACGAATCTTGTGGTCCGGCTGCTTCTCATCAAAGTACCAGAGCCGCGCTTTCTGAATGAGCTTTATGAGAAGCAGAGCCTTGCAAGTTGCTTCCAAGATACTGTCTGCAGTGCTGAGCGCACTGAGCAGAACCTCTTCACCAGACATGATCACCCCACCATTTGACGGATCCACACGCGCGACGCGAAGCACAAGCGGGAAAAGCTCAATCTGCAGACCCGCCTTTGGGGATTCAATGACGCTACGCGAAAGGTCCGGACCACCGCTATACCATAGCACTAGCACTGCATACGCAGACGATGGAATCAGCTAGAAATGGATGCAAGAAACTGTTAGTGAACACCGCAATGATTAGCACCGTTAGATCATCCTGTAGCTCACAAGAACTCACATAAAAGTCCCGCGAAAACACCAGTTTGTCCTTTAGCCGTCGACTTCCGCTTCGTTTCAGCAACGCCCAATTTGCAATCGGACCGGGGCGAGGACGGGGTTCAGAACCTACAGGAGTACTGTTTGTGCCTGTCGCAGATAGTGGTGACTCACTCGCGACACCTTTTACCAGCACTCGCATGTCATTTGGGATAGCTGGCAAGGGCAACAAGCCATGCGGCGTGCCATTGCGAGTGTTCATGCCCGCATACTGACACCACTGCTGCCACCACGTCGCGCCGACCAAGTTCCACGTCTGTGTACAACATACATACAACACACACCTGGTAGTGAGCAACCACTGCATAATGCACTGTGACAAGGAAGCTCTTAAAATGGTACCTGGCCCAGAGCAATCGAGCTCGTGGCTTGTTTCCAGTGCCACTCAACAATTCGCCGCTCCAAGGGCGGCGACTCGGGTTTCACGCCAAAGAGGATGCATGCAGCAAAAGCCAGTTGATGCAGCAATTGGTGCACTGCAGTAGCTTCGGACGCCCACTGGAGAAAGCTTGCTTCGGTTAACCCCTGGGCATTGGCGCTTTCTTTCATCATCTACAATAACAGAACGACAAGAGCGAAACAAAACCTGTCAGTTAGTCAAATGGCGAGAGCTCGACATACTTGAAGTTTCGCAGCACAAGGGACGAGAACGACACGCAGGGTATTACTCGCATACTTCAGTCAGTTGGCTTCGTTCGTCCGAGATCAGGAGCTTCTCGCTCTCTTCCGTAGCGCAGTTGCTCCCAAGGGCAAAGAGCTCTTCGATCGCACTCCAAGAGATCACGTCGCTCGTCTTGTCGTCCTTGAAGATGCCAAACAAGTGGATGTACCTCGACTCGATCTTGCCCCTGCAGAAATTCGACACGAACTTGCAAAACTCGTCAAAGAGCACCAGCTCATGCAGCGCAGTCGTCGCGCACACACGCTCTAGTAACCGCCTGGGAAAGCTCCTTTCGCTCAGGATGCTGATAAACTGCTCGCTGGGGATCCGGTTGCTCGTGCCGCCTTTCGTGTCAAACAACTTGTGGAACTGCCGCTCGAGACCTGTCACTTCGTTCACGGAAAAGAGCGTCGCGTCCGCAATGCGCTGTCGAATCACTGCTGGATTGTACGATCGCTCAAGCTCCAGGATCTTCTCGTCTTCTTCTGTACCGATTGTGTCCGCCAGCACCGACAGCCACCGCAGCAGCAGCGCGTCTCCGTGCTCGTCGCTCTCTCGGATCACGAGCTTGAACTCGTCGATCGTGAGACTCGACCTGCCTTCGAAAATGCGGTCCAGAAACGCGACTGTCGACGCACTGCGCGCCTTGCGTCGTCCGTACACGACGTCCATGAACCGGTCCATCACATCGCGCGACACGAGCCCCGTGTTGTCCAAATCGTAGATAATAAATAGCAGCCGCACTTGCTCTTCGTATGTGCCGTATTTCAGCCACGCGATGCCGCTCAATACGTTCTCGCAGCTCAATTCGCCCGTATGGTCGGTGTCCAGCACTTCAAAGAGTCGATCCGAGAGCGACGTCGGGATCATTGTGAACGAACTCAGCAGTTTTTGTCGAAACACCTTCTTGTTCAGTCCGCTGCTGTTGCCGCTCGCGGGCAATGCGACTGGCGTATCCACCACAGCGACCTGACCACTCGATCTGCGCTTCACCGCTGCAAGTGCGCCAGCCGGAACCGGTGGCAACGTGCTCGCGCTGCTGCTGCGATTCGCGACCGCGGCGGGGAGCTGCTTCCCATTGTTTGCTGTAGTCGGCGACGGCGATGGTGACGCCTCCACGCGACAGATGCGTCGATAGCCCTCCGTGTACTTCTTGAGCTCGGCCGCCGGGAGCCGCTGGATGTACTCCTTCTCCTTCACAGCGCCATTGACCACCGCGCCGTTCTCCGCGCCGTCTGTCTGCGTGTATCCCATGCTCACGAGGTTCCCCATCGCTGCTGCTGCTAAGTGAGAGTGCGCGCACGATGGTCGATAAACAGCTAGACGCTACGCGCGGCAGTCGAGATGCGGGTCTGTGCGTATTGAGAGACGGATAGAGGCTGCTGGTGACGTCGGAGATGCGACAGTATCGCGCGCGGGCTTTCTTTCTTCCTTGTCTTCTTTTTCTCTTCAAGTGCAGTGCGGAAACTGCGAACAGCTTCACAACAACAACAATCGGCATGGAAAGGGGGAATCATACTGTATTTGCTCACAATAGAAGACCCCGGTTTCCAACCCATTTAGTGTGGTGGATGTTGCACCACGCTAACCAAGAGCGGAGTGTGCGGCTACCGTAGACCACCCTATTAGAAGCCTCACTTTCGAACAACCTGATTTTGCTTGAAGTGACAATATTGGAGGATGAAGCGAAGGTCTCCAAGCCAGGTAAGGCTCCCTATGGGATTCTGGTCTGGGGACGGTCAACTGCCGCATTGACGAATAAGCTCGAAAGCAGCAACTCGAAGTGCGCAGTGGCTTATCTCCTCCGCTCTGTGCGTGTGCATGTGCATGTGCGTGAGTGCGTCCGATTGCACTGTGGCGGGCGTCAGAGCGTTTGTCGAATCGGTTTTGCTCGACGAGAACTGGCGGGTTGGATACGCGCTGCGACTTCGACTGTTGTGTGTGACGGAAGACAACACGAACGAGTTGGCGTGCTCTCCGTGAGAAACACGTCAGTGGTAACGACTCGAGTGGTTTTCCAGATCTACTTACTTGCAATATCAAGGTCAGCTCATATCTTGACCAAAAACGTTTATTACATGGATATAGGGAGAACGTAAGTGGGCTAGAGACTGCTGTAGCGGTGCTGCTCATGCACGAGCGTGGACGAGAGGTGGTGCTCGATGTAATCGCGCACCAGCGGCGCGAACACGTCCAGCTGCATCTGGTTGTGGAACATCGTGTCGTGGCCGAACTTGGAGTCCACCTCCACAATTTTCGAGTCGTAGCCGTACGACTGGAGAATGTTCACCTAGAGGTACGTACACGACAGTCATACGTTGCATCAGTAAATGAGCTCCTCAGAGACTAACAATGGTAATGGATACTCACAATCATGCGCTGCTCCTGGATCGGGATGAGCAGGTCCTGTTTGATGCCGATGATGAGCGAGTCGCACGAGATGCGGCTCACGCCCTCTGCCAGGTTCGAGTAGCCGCGGCCGACGTTCTGCAGATCCATCGCCTTGGAGAGCAGCAGGTAGCAGTTCGGGTCGTAGAAGCGCGCAAACTTCTCGGCCTGGTACTCCATGTAGCTCTCCACCTCGAAAGTCGTCGACCTGAAGTGCATCGGACCTGTTGGGTTCCAGTCAAAGCGCGCGTCAAATTCCTCGCGCGACCGATAGCACATCATGCCGAGCTCGCGCGCAACTTTCATGCCATCAAGCGACACGCCCTTGGGGTAATTGCCGTTGCTGTACGCCGGGTCCGAGAGAATCGCCTGACGCTGCACGCGACGCAGAGCAACCGTGCCTGGCGTTGTCTGCGCGGTACATGCGATGCCAACGAGACGCTGCAGGCGGTCTGGAAACTGCGCAGCAAATTCGAGTGCCTGTGTAGAAGTAGATTCACAATAACCAATACGATTCAGTATGAGCGATTCGCCAGCGACATTTTGTACTCATGATCTTAGCTGCTCACTTACTTGGATGCCGCCCATGCTTCCTCCGATGACAGTGTGGACTTTGTCGATCCCCAAATCGTCTAAGATGCGCGCGTGCACTGCAGCCTACAAAGATATCAGCAATTGGTACCAAACGTGAGCACACACCTAAAGCATCTCAATGAAAACAACGCTTCATGTATACGCACCATATCAGCAGGAGTGATCTGCGGGAACGACGCGCGGTACTGCTCGCCCGTTCGCGGGTCAATGCTCAGTGGCGACGTCGCGCCGAACGGGCTTCCGAGCACAGACGGACAGATCACGCGGAAGTACGACGTGTTGATCGCTTTGCCCGGTCCGATGATGTTCTGCCACCAGCCAGGACGAGGGTCGTCGCGGTTCGACGCGGCATGGCTCGAGTGCGAGAACGATGGGAGCACCAGGATCGTTCTTTCTCCAGGGAGTGTTGAGTCGCCCTGTGATCAAGAAGAGCAGATACGCACACATGGAAATCAGCTTAACCGACAACACAAATATAATGCTCTCTACACAGAACGCCAACGCACCCACTGCTCCCAGTCGATTCTGACTTCAGGCAGCACTTCGCCCGACACCAACTTGAACTCGCCGTCGAGCACCGAGTGGTACTTGTTCCGCTGCAGCATCGGATCGAACTCCTTCCCGTGCGCTGCCTGCACGAACGTGCGGCGTCCCAGGACCCCCACCGCTCTCCTCTGCACTTGTCTGAAGACCACACGCACATATACACAAAGAGAGATACAGTTAGTGTTGTTGCCACACAAACACGCACACAGCCACCTCACATAGAGCCTCATATGTGCGCAATGCCTACCGTTGCAGCCGCGCCAACATGCTTGCTTCGCTTGAGCTCTTCGCGCGAATCTGTCGAATGAACGTGTCTGGGGTGTGTCATGGCCAGGCAACAACTTGCATGGCCAAAAACGCAGCACGCAATCACCCCGTTCTAGTGACGCATAGTGTCATCATACTCAGATCAAGTGAGCTCATTTTCCGATGCGCTGATTGGGTTAAAAGCGCCACATCGATTTTGCTGAAAAGTGATGAGGCTTTTTTACGATCTGTGATTGGCTGAGAGGTGATCTTAAGGGGATGGATGCTCATTGTGAATCCATATGCAGTAGTGACATTCACTGCCAGGAGGGAGAGCTGCTTGACGAGCGAAGAGTTGAGCTTCAATCAACAACTCATGCAGCGCTTTCATGCCTGCTCGCTTGACTCTTTCGTTTGAGTTGAGAGCCTAGTGTGCATCCACGCAGCTGTAGGTTGTCTCTCTCTCATTCACGTTGTCTTGCAAAGACGGAGCGAGCACGCTCCGTTCCGGTGGTGGAACTCACGAAACGGAGGCTTTATGAACGCGCGCATTCCGGCGTTGCAAGTTGCACTGCCCTGAAGCTCTCAGTTGGTTCTCCATCGCGTTGATGTATTCGATTTGTAGACAACGTCGCTGTGTGCTCAACTTTGAAGAGACCGGTTTTACTGCTATATCCTCCTAGTCCAGCGTTAAATATTTGGCGATCAGGTACCGCGCCAGGTCATGCGCGCCGCTGCGAGTAGACGCACACATCAAAAGACAGAGAGCAATGAATCAGACGAGTGAACATTTTCATGGTTGTACACGCATGATATACCAATAAGGCGTATGTATGGCACACACACACACACAACACACACGCAGACGCATACCTCTGTTTGTAGATGAGCGAGAGGTTGTACGCGGTCTCGCGGCAGATCCAGTACTCCTTCGGGATCTCCTTCTTCTCGCGCTTGCTCAGCTCAAAGAAGCGCAGCACGCGCTCGTACATTGGGATCGACAAGTGGAACAGTCCCTAACAAATCACATTAGTACACCATCGTCAAAATATGTTAGCCATTGTTGCTCTCATGATTCCTGTATGATACACGTCCATGCACTGTACTTACCAGTTGCTGGTGCGCGCGACCAATGTTGTACCAGCATTCGACCTGCACAATCTCCTTACCGATCGCCGAGTCCGCCGCCACGCGCGCGCGCTCGTAGTGCTGCAGAAACGCAAACGCCTTGGCGACCGTGTGCTGGCGGTCGTTGATCGTGCGCTGCATGGACGCCGACAGGAACGCGAGTCCGATGCAGAAGAGGATGAGCGGGTCCGACGGCTGCTTCTGGTGCGCGAGCGTGAACTCGCCCACAGTCAGCGATGCGATGTCCCACGTGGACGACTGGTGGCCAGCGAGCACGATTGCAGGGAAACTCGACGGCTCGTCTCTTAAGAGCTTGGCCAAAAACTTCTGATGCCACGAGAACACGCCCGTGATCGCGATCACGCGCGCAAAGAGGTTCCAGTACCCGAGGTTGTGCGGGTCCTCCATGATGTTGAGTCGCGCGCACTCGTACGCCATGCGGTTCTCCTTGAACTCGAGCGCGATCACGAGCGCGAGGAACCGCAGCTCGAAGCGCAGATGCGGCAGCGAGATCTTGTCGGAAGTGTTCACGTCCGTGAGCAGCTCGATCGCCGCGACGTACTTGCCCAGCTCGGTCAGCGTCTGTGCGACGTCGATCACGAGGTTGTAGTACTGCTGCTCGCCGAGCGCACGCGAGATCACGACTTGCTGCGCGACGCGCATGACGATGCCCATGAACGAGTCGCGGTGGTGTGGGTCCGTGATGTCCACCAAGTACTCGGACTTGAGCACTTGGAAGCCCACAGAGGGGGTGTCAGTGTGGGAGACCAGCTCCGCTGCGGTCGACGCCGTGTTGTTCACGCGACCAGAGAGGCGGAACGACGTCTGGTTGAGCGACGTGAGGATGATCGGGATCCCCACTTGACAGAGCACCTCGGGGTCCCCAGCTTTCCGCTTCAAGTGGCCCCACTCGATGAGCAGCTTCAAGCGGATGCCGTTCTCCATTGCGTCCACAGACAAAGACGGATCGTGCGCCGCGTCCATGCGCGTGCTCTCGTCCATGTCGTCCTCGTCTTCGTCATCTTCTTCCTGCTCCTCCGCACTGTCCACGTAATCCAAGTCATCGTCGTCGTCATCGTGCCCACCTCCGTGCCGTCCAAGGCTTCGCCCATTTAAGCTCTGGTTCCTGTGCTGCATGCTCTTGTCGTCCTCTGCTTTCTCGTCCTTCTTCTTCCTCCCCGGGTTGACCCAGTAGGGTCGAATCGGTGGCCGCATCGTCTCAGGCAGGTAGTTCATCAGCAGCTCCAGACCTTTTTCTGGGTCATTCTTCTTCCGCGTCGCCTGCATCGCCTTCAGCATCAGCTCGGGACTCACTGAGAGGTACTCCATCGAACACTGGTGGTGCAGCGCCTGCTCGTAGAAATCCACGGCGACGTCGTACTTGGTCATGCGGTCGTGGCACTCGGCGTACTTGATCCAGATCTGCTCGAGCGGGAACTCGTCGCGGCCAAGCAAGTGCGCGAGGATCTCGGACGCGCGCTGGTCCTGGTCGCCCAGCGCAATGTACGCGTCCGCGACATCCAGGTACAAGTCCCCAAACACGTCCACATCCTGCGCGAACAAGTGGTTGAACATCGCCTCGGCGGTCTTGAAGTCGCGCTCAAACAGGTGGCAGATGCCGTACTTCACAGCGATATCGAGCGGCAGCCCGCCCGGATCGCCCTCCACCTGCGTGGCCTCGTGGGTCGACGCGTACCGCGCATGCAGCTGGTGGATCACCAGGATCGCTTCACGGTACTTCTTCAGCGTGATGTAGAGATCAGCGAGCATGTTGACCGCGTTCAGCTCGTACTTGGACGCGTGGTGGCGCAGCGGGTCGGCTGACGCCTTCTCAATGCACATCTTCAGCGCGTCGACCGCTTCGTCTTCTTGCTCATTGCAGTGATACGCCTCGGCGATCTGGATCCAGAGCGAGAGGTCCTTTGGGATCAACACAGTCAGCTTCTTGAACACTTCAGCTGCGCGACGGTTGTCGCCCTGCTCTCGACAGAGCTCTGCGTAGCTGAACAGCGAGTCCTTGTCCTTCGGGTCGGCGCTGCTCGCCTTCTTAAAGCAGAAGAGCGCTTGGTCAAAGTTCTTCTCTTCCTTGGCGATGCGTCCCACGCGCTTCCACAATTCTGCGTCATGCGGCGTCAGTGTGCACGCGATCAGGAAGAACTGCAGCGCTTTCGTGCGGTCCTGTCGGTCTTCGTAGATCATGCCCAGTGTGTGGTACGGATCTGGGATCGTCGGCGCCTTCTTGATGAAGTCCTTGAGCAGCAGGATCGCTTCGTCGTACTGGTGCGATGCGTAGAGCATGTTCGCCTCGCCGAGCACCCCGGCGAGCTCCGGGGGGACTTTGCTCGCGACCACGCGCTTGCCCGACTTGCGGCGTCTCCCGCCTCCCTCTCGTCGCCTGCGCTTCCGAGATTTCCCCCACAGCTATTAAGAGGGCACCCAAAGAAATCGAGAGGGTGTCAGTTGAGCAGCTCAATATAAGATCCACGCGTCTCCATGCGCATGCATTCTTGCGTACCTGTCGCTCAATGTCCGAGTCGTCTTCTTCTTCGTCCTCGCTGGACTTTGGCTCGTACGCGTCGTCGCTACCTAAATCCCCGCCATCACCTGCAGAATAACACGAGCAAAAACAAACAGAGCACAGTTATACATCAGTACCCACCCACCCAGCGGATTGACTCTCTCGTTCACGGAAGAATGTTTACGTACGATAATAGCGTCTGTCCACAGCACCCGCTTGTGGATCAAGCGCATCACCACCATAACCAACTGGCAGCACATGCTCGCTGCCAACCTGTACACGCGGCTTCTTCCTCGATCGCTTTCTCTGAGGACGCGCCGCTTCGTCAGCGTAGTCCTCGTCGTCGTCGCCATCCTCTTCGTCTTCCCCGTGGCTGCCAAAGTCGTCGTCGTCGTCGTCGTCGTCATCGCCATTCACGTCGTCGTCTTCCTCTCCGCCGCCGACCTCCTGCTCGTACGCCTCGATGTTCGCGGGCATCTCCTCGTTGCCCATCGCGGCCTCCAGCAGCGACCGGAAGTACGACATCTTGGCGCTTCGCGTCCACTACTCACTGCTCGAAAATGCAAAAAGGCTCAATGGCGTTGGCATCACTTCAGCCACTTTTGAGCTGGTTTAATTACCCTCTTTATTTTATCGACCTTTTAATAATAAAATACTTCTTATAATGAATATGAAACCTTCTTATCTTCAATATTATTTATAAGAAGGTTTGTTTCATGAAACAATTTCCGATAAAATCGCTGTTTGAAAAAACATCATTATTCTTCAAACAGGGGAACGGGAAATCTTAAACAGGGAGAAATCAAATTGTTTCACTCGTCAGGTTGCGCGAAGGTCGCACCAACGCGCCTTTTTGCGAGTTTGCACTTGCCCAAAATTTGCATTTGCACATTTGAAAATGGAGGGAAAAACGATGGAGAACGCGCTCTCGTGGGCGGAAGTGCAGGAGATCTGCGGCGAAATGGAAAAGCTCTACCGCAAAGACGCACAGAAGGACGCGCAGAGACTACGCGCGCTCACGCAAAAGCGCAAGCAGATCGCAAACACCGTCGAGAGCAAGCAGAGCGAGTCCAAGAAGCAGCTGCAGCGTACGTGTCGGCTTGAGTGAACCTGTCACCTGCATGACGTATGTAAAGCTGACGCGCATCCTGCATATTATCCTTTGTGTGCGTAGACTTGCTGAGCAACTTGAAAGAGTGGGAAGAGCACGAGGCAGCGACGAAGGCTCGCCATGACCAGATTCAGACGAAAATCCAAGAGCTGGACGCGCTGAAGCGCGAAATGAGCGCGCAACTGGAGCGACTTCGCGTCGACGAACAATATCCTTTCGACAATGATTTCGTATATATGTGTATTTGAGCATGTCGACTGCATGTTAGCGAATTGGGATACAGTGTTACCTTGACCATACGCTCGTTTTGCTTGGTGCTTCACGTCGTCGAAGGAGTCGCTGGAGAAACTGCTGGACAAGTACGAGGAGACGCGTCTGCAAGTTGCGCAGTACCACCTGCAGCACCAACACGACATCCCGTTTGCAAAGTAAGTAGATGCTCATACAGACGCTACTTGCCCAGAACACATTGGGATCTTTGACTAATTGCGCATTTGTATTGTGCAGGCACCAGATGAGTTTGTACGCCTCGGTCACAGGCATCAAGTGGGACTTTAGCGGATCCTCCATCGCAGGAGGTACTTCATGCATACGCCTTCATTCTAAGTCTGTGTTATCAGTAGACTGATGCTTACTCACTCGCTGTGGTTGTTTTTGTGCATCTCAATCAGACATCATCGTGCCCGCAAAAGAGCTGGTCGCTCGCTTCGAGATCGACCCCGCGACCAGGCACTTTGACGCTGCGAACGCGCTCTGGGACAAGATCGACCAAGCGTTTGAAGATATCAACGGCGATCTGTAAAGAAGAGGAGACTCCTGCTTCAGAGGCTTCAACGTGGCTCACAGTTGGTGGCCGTCGCATATATTTCTTTCTCATTAAATCAGATCGAGTTGGCATGAAAGTTTGGTGGCATCGGTTCAATGTGACGTCACTGGGAATGTCATTAAAGCGAACCCACTCAAGAATGACATTCATTTCAAACGTCGGAATGATGGTAAGCATGTTTTTTTTATCCAATCAGCATCCTCCTTTTGATTTATAGCCAATAAAAGTTGCCAATTTCGTCAACGGGGGTTATCTCACTTTCCTATTCAAGGTCTCATCCACATGAAAAAAAATAAGCAAACTCCAACTGGAGTTGAGAAGAAGAAGAAGGCGACGGGAGAACCGCGACGCACACGAAGCAAGAGAGCGCACAAGCACACACGCAAACAAGCTACAAGATGGCGCGCGAGGTGATCGAGAACCAGCGCTGGTACCCCATACTCGTACGTGCTACTGCTTTGCTTCGTTGTTGTGTAAATGAGAGAAACTGATTCTTGATTTGTCTGTTTAACACACATACCTACACAGGGTTGGTCGGCGCGCTTGTACGAAGACGACCCGCCTCCGTGGTGCAACCTGCAGAACGAGAAGTGCCCGAACAAGGACGATCAGAAGGATCTCGAGTGGCACGTGTACAAGTCGGACGACTACGACGCAGAAGGCTGGCTCTACGGCGCGAACTTCAACCAAGAGCTCGGGCCGTTGACCAAGTCCTCGGTGGTGCGGACGCGCGTGTGGCTGGGGAGTGAGCACGGGACAGAAGCGAAAGCGGCGGCGGTTGCAAGTGCGGCTGCAGACGCTGAAGTAGAGGCGAAGAAGAAGGCGGAAGCGGAGCTTCAGGAGCAGAAGGAAAATGCGAATGGAGAGGAGTGGAAGCAGCTTTTCTCGTCAACTGATGGATCCGATGCAGAGTCGCAGCAGCAACCGGACTCTGACAGCCAGTCAAGCAGCGCTTCAGCTGGAAGTGCTTCGCTACCGCCTATTGAGAACGGGAAATCGGAGGCGAGCAGCTTGTTTCCGAGCGTGTCAGAGGGCTCGGCAACAAAAGCGAAAGAGAGCGAGAAAGTGCTCTTCCCGAGTTTGCCCAGCCCCACCAGCCAGTTGCAGAAGAAGAATGCCCCACTGCCAACGAAAGCGGAAGAGAAAGCAAGTGGTGGTGGCTTTTTCAGCAAAATTGGCGCTGCTGCACTCTCGTTGCCCTCGTCAGTGATCAACATGGCCGGTGAATCGTCCAAGCAAGCAGTGTTTGGCACCGTGCAGTCCATCAAAGAAGTCTCTTTGTACGCACTTGACCACGCGCAAGCTGCGACATCGGCTGCGATTTCGTCCGAGCCACAACTACCAGCTCACCGCATCCCTCCAAGGAAATCGACGCGAGGCAGCTTTGGTGGCGCAGAAGCAATGGGTGGCAACCCTTTCGAGGTGCTGTCAATGCTGTCGAAGCGCTTTCCAGATTTGTCGCCGATCGATCGAACGCTTGTGACCTGCTGCAGTGACGACATTGCAGTACACTTGGCGCCACCAGAGCCGACCAACTCGAAGCAGTGCAAAGTGTGCAAGCAAGAGTTCGGGATGACCAAGTTTCGTTACCAGTGCGGCTACTGCAACGAGTCGTTCTGCCGAGAAGATCTCCCGTACTCTGAAATCCTGCGCGCATTTGGTCAAAGCGCTCCATCGAAGCTGTGCACGAATTGCCATTACATTGTGATGGAGAAAATGGATCAGCAGTTTATCCAGTGGAGAAACGAACGCGTCAAGGATTTCCTGAACGACAAGCTGATTCTGTATTTCAACACTTCGACGGACACAGCTGTGGACAAGATCATGCGCGCAGCTGAAGGCACGCTCGCTGCTGCAAAGTCCGCGCCAATGGGAGCGACAGCGAAGATGGCAGTTGTGAGCGCAGATTTCGTGCGAAAGTACGGTCGCGCAGGGCTGCTTGGCTTCATCCTTCGCAACGAGTTTATGCAATCGTTTGCGACGCTGAAGGGTTTGATCGGCGATCTCGATGACATTGGATTCCACGATGCTGCCATTGGGACGTACTACTTCATGGCTATGAATCGAGGAGACCGTGGCGCGACTCCCGAGTCTGAGAAAGAGGAGCATTTAGAGTGTCAACACATCTCGGACGATCTCTTGGCAGATATTTTGAAGTTCGCGCCATTGGCGCTGCATGCGATCTATGAGTTGGATGTGCTGGACATCCAGCGCATCAGCAAGCTGCAGGGCTTCTCACTGATCTACGCCCACATCCAGAGCCAGGACGTTCGCCACCCGTCGTTCGCACTTCTTGGAAATAAGGAGAAGAAGTCTGCGCTGCTGCTCATCCGAGGATCGAAATCCGTTCAAGATTTGCTAACGGATATCCAAGCGCACCCAGAAGAAATCGGCATGCCGACCGGAAGCTCGCCACGAGAAGAAGCAAGCGGTGGCTTTGTTGACGCGTTTGCGCACAACGGAATGCTGAAAGCTGCGATGTGGATCAAAGACCGAATCGTTGGCTCATTGCGTATTCTTCACTCTGAAGGGTATCAGATCACGCTGGCAGGTCACTCGCTTGGTGCAGGCTGCGCATCGCTGCTCGCTGTGATGCTTCAGAAAGAGTTTGAGAATCTGCAATGCTTTGCGTATGCAGTCCCAGCGTGTGTGAACTTGCACGTTGCTGAGTCGTGCGTGGATTTTGTCCACTCCATTGTGCTTCGAGACGACTTTGTTCCGCGTGCGAAAGCTTCGAACATCATGAAGCTCGTTGGAGAGCTGAAGGGTTTCAAGGGATGCTGGCGCGAGACCGCGTCAGATGACTTGGAGGCGTTCAAGGATCGTGCAAAGACGCTCTGGCGTCCAAGAAAGCGAGAATGGGCGAAGGAGGAGGCGGATATGCGGAGAGGAAAGCTTCCGCCACAACTCGCAGCATCAAATGCTGCAAATGAATCCAAGCCACCAGCAGATGCAGGAGCCAAGGCAGACGGCACTAAAGCCCAGAAAGCCGAAGATCAGGTTTCGACCTGGACGCTCACGAGAACGAATTTGATTGAGCAGATGGACAAATCCGTCGGTGCGGAAGAAGAGCTGGTCTCAGAGGAAGCGCGCAAGGAAGAGGAGAAAGTGTACAACGAGCTCGTCACCACGCTGATCGACGACCCAAAGGAGCTCTACATCCCTGGCCGAGTCACGCACGTCTATTTCTACAAAGGCATCTACGAAGCTGTCCACGTCGACCGCAAGTGCAACTCGCTGTCGCACGTGCCCGTGTTCCAGAACATGCTTAGCGACCACTTGGGCCGCAATTACCTGAGCGCTTTACGAGTCGTTCGTGACACGCGACGCATGAACCCAACTCTGCCAGAATGGGTCCCGTTCAGCACGAAGACGCGCTGCATGTGCTGCGACTCGCCGTTCACGTGGAACTCGACGTCGTCAAGTGAGGCACAGCAGAAATACGACCAGCACAACTGCCGCAAGTGCGGCTGGCTGGTGTGCGGCGGGTGCTCGGAGAAGTGGAAGTCGATCCCAGAGTTTGGCATCAACGTGCCTGTGCGCGTCTGCGACCGCTGCTTTTACGAGTTGTGAGGAGGCGATACGAAGAGCTGAAGGTTTGCTGCAGAACAGAGAAGGGAAGGGAAGGAAGACGAAGGATATTATCGAGAGAGAAGAAGGTATTAACAATAATGCATGCATGTGCTTTTTTGCGTGACGATAAAATAGCGAGTCTCGAAGGCGTTCGTGGTGAGAAAGAAGTTCTCGATTCACGTTCGATGTTGAAGTTCTGTCGTACTTTAAAGAGTATGTACAATACATATAGTAACTCGCGTTTCGGTTTGGCTGCATAAAGACGAGAAGAGAGAAAGCACTGGCACATTCGATACATTCTACGAACGAAGACGGCGATCACTGGAGAAAGCAGCTTGCTCCGTCAAGACCATTTGAACGTACATCCCCGGCGACACCACGATAAAACAAAACCAAGCGCAATGGCGGGATCAAGCGCAGCGCTCATCGTTGTGTACACGCTCGCCGTGCTGTTTCTGTTTGCGTCGGTCGGCTACGGCTACTGCGCATGGCGGAACTACCGACGCGCGATGAACGATGCACTGCAGCGACGACGAGAGCGCGACATTGAGCGCGGCGACCGCTTGACAGCCGACAACTACTGGATACGAGACCCGCCGCCGCCTGCTGCTGCTTCTTTGCGAGTCCCAGGAGCGCCGTTCTCGCCCTTGTCAGCAGCATCAGCAGCCCGGCACTACCATCCCGTGGCGGCCCGCGTGTATTCACCAAGCTTCAAAGTCGGCGCGGCGGGTTCCACTGCAACCCCGCTGCGTGGAGCTGGTGGAGGCTAAGAAAGCGAGCGAGCGACCTAATAGCGAGCGGAGACGAGCAACGATGATTGTTGCTTTGAGTTACACCCAAACGCAACGCAATCGGAGAGTAAGCGATAACATAACAGCAGCATCTTGTCTTCTTGGTTGTGCTTGACAAGCTTGCGTGCGTCTTGTGTTGTGGCAATGAAGCTGCCATCTGCAGTGACACCGTTCATTCATGGCATGACACAGATGGCGCCATTTCCGTTGTGGGCATTTTCTTGGGTTGTCAGGTCCGCGAAGAAAAAAGCACATCGCGCTTGGCATCCACTGATTGGCTTAAATAAAATCAATTTCAGCAAATCAAAAATGTCCAAGATTTTTGCGAAATGGCTTCAACCCTGCAACGTATCTGTTGCGGACCTCGCTATGCATAAACCCGATACTAAGCGAGCAAGAACGAAGAACGACCATCACTCTGACAGAGTGGGTGTGCAGCTGGCCCCTCGCTCGCTTCTCCCAACTGGCCGCACACACACACACGCGGTGGGGCGATCCGCATTTTGAGAGATCGAACGACCGCACGAGCGAGAGAGACCGAGCGAACGAGCGACCGCCGCGATGGACAAGTTCGCGCTGGACCGGCTGAAGAATGTCATGGACGAGGCGTACGTTTGCGCTCTTTTGTGTTGTTATGTGTGTCTATGGGTGTGGTCATGTGAGAGAGAACTGCCTATGCATCTCTCTGTCTCTCCTTCGCCCTCCTCCTTCTTCGTCACGACGATCTCGCTCCTGTGCGTGTGTGCTCGCTCTGCACCATTGTGAAGGCGCTCGTACGATCATGTGGGAAGGAGGGAAGGAGGGAGGACTTTCTCTCTCTATTTGTGTGTGTGTTGAGGGCTCGATGCAAAAAGGTAGTCGGTTGGTGCAGTTGGTCTAACATGCGAATGTATGTGGATGTGAATATGCAGCAAGAGTGCCGTGAAGGCCAAGATGGGCACGGATGTGGAGAGGAAGATGGAAGATGCGCTCTCGAACAAGAACTGGGGCGCGTCCAGCACGCTTCTGAACGAAATTGCGCAGCTCACCTACGACTAGTGAGTACTATTTTCTCTGCATTTCGGTGATGACAGTGTTTGTGTTGTTGTGGGGGGTCACTAATGGACGAAATCGTTGTTATGTGGCTGCAGTGAATCGTACAATGTGGTGATGAAGAAGATCTGGGAAGCGACAGACTCTCACGCGCGTCAATGGCGAACGGTGTTCAAGGTATGATTTGACCCACTGATCCAAAATCAACAACAACAATGCACAGCTGTACAGAGTCACTTATCAAAATTGCTTTTGTGACGTGTGATGTCCAATAATATAGGCACTCAGCCTGCTGGAACACTTAGTCAAGAACGGCACTGAGCGTGTCGTGGAAAACGCGCGCGACCACATGTTCAAGCTTCGTCAGTTGTCGGACTTTTCGTACCACGACGGGTCGGCTGATAAAGGCGCAGGAGGTTTGTAGCCGCTGACGGATTCATCGGCGCTTTTGATTGGAACCGTGGATGCTCATGAAATTTTTGTGACTTGTCGTTGTGTTTTTCTAATCAGTGCGGGAAAAGGCAAAGCAAATTGTGGACCTTTTGAACGACAACGATCTCATCCGCGAAGAGCGAGAGAAATCGCGTCGTCTCCGAGACAAGTTCATTGGAATTGGCTCTGGCGCTGGTGCCATGGGCAGCATGGGCTCGAGCGGATACAGTGGAGGTGGTGGCTTCAGCGGCGGCGGCGG
>JAADVK010000041.1:0-66732 GCA_023334975.1 Globisporangium sylvaticum
AGAGATGGTGCGCTTCACCCAAGAGAGTCTGGAGGCTGACGATATCGTCATCCCCCGTTCAGGTGGTTCACGTCGTGTGCGTCATCTAAGAATTGCAAAATAGGTATTTCGAGATGACTACTCGAAGAACCACAAGATCATGCGATCCCCTGTAGGAAAGGCAGTAAAGGTAGCTATGCTGTTGACAAACTGCCAGTGCTGCTACTTTCATGGCAACCAAATCAGTGACTACTTTGGTCTCGAGCCCCCACAGCTTCGGAGCACTTAGAGGATTAGAACTGGCAGTGAATTAGGAACTTATCTTTAAAAATGTATTGAAAAATATGAAAATGCACATTGCCTCTGATTTTGCCGTCACTTCTCCTTTTGCTGGATGAAAGCTTGCATCATAAACTTGGTTTCTCCAGTTCCATTTCGCGCAAGCTCCAGGCGCTCTTGGCGGTCAACTTCGCTCTCGCGGCTCAGATGCACTCGTTCTTTCTCTCTGTCTTCGAGATTCATCTTGAACTGCAAGCGCCGAATCTCTTGCTCCTTTTGAGACGCTTCAAACTGCTGCCGGCGAAGCTCTAACTCCTCTCACTTGTACGCCCCTTCCTTATCCGTGTCCTGGGCCATCATTGCTATCATGCCGCTGTACCTGTTGCGTTTATCGTCCTGCTGGGCATTCCCCTCGTCGCCCTTTACCTCTCGCTTGCCGAGCGACACCTTGGATGCCTCGCGAGCTCTAGTGCCTTTGACCTCGCCGTCTTCTCGCTTCTTACGCTCCTTCTCAGCACGGGTGGCCTTGGCTTGCTCGTGGTCATCATAAACGGGTAACTGATCATCAAGCAGCTCGTGCTTTTCGCTGTAGCATTTAGACACCCCAGACTTGGCAGCAGATTCGATGTTGTACTTGCGGTGCTTCCCCATAAGAGAGAGGAACCGATTTTGAGCCTTCTTTCCATCGAAAAGAAGGCGCGAAGAAGCGCTCAAGACAGACAGCTTTGCTGCAACATCCTCCCATGACTCGATGTCCGAACCACGCTTGCTGAAAAACGGGGTGTCCGCCGACACTTGGCGAAGAAGCAGCACGTGTTCTCGTCAGTCCGATTCTTGCGCTTGTCTGGGGTGCCCATTGCTTGCAGAATCTTGCGCGCATCAGGCCGTTTCTGCTCTCTGTGTGCGGGTGCGGGGAAATCATTTTCGAAATCTCTCCGTTGTTTCGTATTATTTGTTCGTGGTCGAACTCGAAGGAATGTGTCCACCAGAATTTCTGGTACAAATGGAGAAAAAGGCTGTGGGACACGTTCTTTCCAAATAGGTCAATAGGGAATGGGTGGTGACATATTTAAAATCCAATAATTCAACACGCAGCCGAAACTGACTATTATATTCTCACTTTTGTAGAAGTTTACATATTATATTGCAACGTTCGTGCCACTTTTTGCTAACCCGACTCTTTTTTCGTCATAAAAAAATAGCTGCGCAACATTACATTTTCAGCCAACCCCAGGCTCGCATATCCCAAAAATGGTAGAATACGGGGTATTTTCGAATTGAAACGATGTTCCCCAAAAATGAAACAATTTTGAAGCATAACAAAAATGCCTCACGGGATGGACGTAATTTCTTTCTTTTTCCTTTTTTCTATCGTCGCTGTCGTCGTCGTCTCGATACAAAAGCCAACACTAAACCCAGCCAAAGACTGTCCGAAAGCGGAAAAAATGCTCTCGCCGCTGGAGAAATGGGCGACCGCGCGGCTCGACGCGCTCGGTGTGGACGGCGTGTTCGCGCCGTACATCGTGGGTATGCTCAGCGCCGACAGCGGCGACGACCCGGAGGACGTGCAGTTCAACATCCACCAGGTGCTCATGGGCTGGCTCTCGCCCGAAGACGAGGTACGTTCGGAAGACGCTAAGCTATTCCGTGGTGGCGGTTCTGGCTCGAATGAACGACTGGGCAGGCAGGCACAGCTCTCGTTATGAGGCTCGGTATGCATGGAGAGTTGATGACGACTGTGATGTGATGGCTATACAGGACAAGGCGCACGAGTTCGTGGAGGACCTGGCCAAGTTCTTCGCGAATCCGTCGCTGCTCGCGGCAGGCGAGGCGGCATCGGCGGCGAAGCGCGCGACGATGGCGATGGCAGGCAACGACTTTGAGCACGACGACGCGTTCATGAGCAAGATCGCGCAGAGCATCATCGACGACGAGGAGGAGGACGAGGAGGACGCAGGCAGCAAGAGATTCCAGAGGAACCAGGCAGCGAATGGCAGCAGCGGAGTGTCGTTGCTCGGTGCGAGGCGCAGCAGCAAGAGCGCGGCGGGCTTCCACGACATCCTGGCGGAGGACGGCGAGCTGAAGGCCGACGCGCCGCTGTTTGTGCCCGGCGGGACGTCGGTACGATTGCTACGTTCCTACATGTGTCTGTGTATGTATGTGTGTATCGATTGTTTTTCTTCTTGGCGTACTCTCTTGTGTGTGTTTGGTAGAAGTACACGCCTCCGAACAGCACGGGTGACGACAGCGACGAAGACCCGCAGGACGGCGGCGTGTATGGCTACGGCTACGAAGGCGAAGGCGAGCTCGAGTACCAGGGCGGAGGTGACAGGGATGGAGAGGGTGACGACGGCAAGTACGTTTCTGGAGACGACGAGGACGAGCAGGAGGAGATCATGGACGCGCTCGCGGACGAAGAGAGCTTCTTCTGGTCCGTCGCGTTTGAGGTACGCCGGACTGATAACAACCAACCGAATCCGGAGGGTCTAGTTGGTTACGGATCCTAACTCGTGTATGGAAATGTATATCTGTTCGTTTGTAGCTCGTGGGCCACTTGCAGCTCAAGTTCCCGGACATTGAGCCGACGCGCATCGGCGACTTGCTGCGTCTCGTGGCGCTGGATGCGAACAAGGCGCACGCGGTGCTCAAGGCCACGCTGGAGCGAGAGGCGCTCGGGACGGTCCAAGTGTGCCGCCACTACCTGGCGGGCGACTGCCGTCGCGCGGATTGCATGGTAAGATAATCTGAATTGCGACTCTTCTGACGCCCTGGTCTTGGCTAATCATCTCCGGTTCTCGCATACTCTGTCTATCAGTTTCTGCACGAGACCCACGCGATCACGTGCCGGTTCTGGCTCCGCGGGACGTGTCTCCAGGGCGAGCACTGCGTGTTCTCGCACGACTTTACCGAGTTCTACAAGCTCGGTGAAGACGAGTTGGCGCGCCGCGACTACGACAGCGAAGACGAGCTCGACGACGGTGAGGGCGTGCTGAACTTTGAAGCCGAGGACATGTTCCCGTCGCTGCAGAGCAACTCGCAACCACCGCCGTCGTCGTGCCCAAACAACGACAACGCCAGTGGCGTGAACAGCTTGTCGATGAACTTTGCGCGTGCAGTGTCGCTGCAGCCAGCCGCCCCGGCACCAGACATGAACCACGAATACAGCAGCGAGTACTCTACAACGCAGCAGCAGCGGCACGCGCCAGCACCGCCGCAGCGTCCGCTGTACCACAAGGATGGCGCCTACAACGGTCGGTGGGTGTCCACAGGCGTGGCGGTGGCGTCGCAGTACTTGGAGCTTCGTGAGGAGGCGTATCAGCTGGCGTGCGCGCGAAATAAGTGCTTCATGAGCGCCACACAAGCGTACAGGAGGTATGTCATCTGGTACGATTCCATTTATATAGAGCTCCGTTCTAATCTCTTGCTGTATGTATGTGTCTGTGTTTGAAAAAAGTGGGAACAAGGCGCTGGCGAAGAGCCTCTCCAAGCAGGGGCACGAGCTGAACGCGCAGATGAAGCAGTGCCACTTTATGGCGGCGCAGATGATCTTTGAGTCGCGCAACTCGTCCAGCCAGCTGTACACGGAGCACCTGATGGATCTCCACGGACTGCACGTCGCGGAGGCCGTGGAGTTTCTCGGCCAGATGCTCCCGAAGCTCGCGGACGAAGGGCTCGAGACCATGTATCTCGTCACAGGCTCGGGCCACCACTCGAAAAGTCCCCAGTCGAACGCGCGATTGCTCCCAGCGGTCGAGCAGTTCCTCGTCGCGGAAGGGTACCAGTTCGCGCCGGTCGCGGACGCGAGGGGGTACGTCGGCATGCTCATGGTGGATCTCCGGTGGTAGCAGAGCTGCAGTGCTGTGGTGAGGGTTGCTGTTTTGCCATGAGTGGAGAGTCGGTCGTAACGTACTTGAGCGCGCGTGGAGACGAATGAGGGGGAAGGAACTGACGACACGCGCTCATGTGCGCGCTTTTGGGCTTGTTGAGGAGGGAAACAAATACGGGAAGGAAATGAAGAGGAGGAGGAATAACAAACACACACCAGTTGGACAAACGTTCGTTGCTGTTGTTGCTGGGCTTCATGCTGATCTGTGATATGTTTAGGATGGCTGATGCCCAGTCACCAGTCGTATTTATTAGCCATTGGTTGTCGTTTGCAGCAGTGCTGTTCACGTGAGACCCTGGAGAAGCTCTGCGTTATCAGCAACATTCATTCACAAATCAACTGAGCTGCTCACTCGCTGAGTTACCAAGATACCTACAGTGAATTGAAAAGCGTCAAATAACTGCTGTACAGAGATCCAACAGCCGAGAACAGAAAATAACGACGAGTGTGGAATGACTTGCGGCTACTGCATGGATGTTGGTTTAATTGATTTAGTGTTGTTGGGGTGGTTTAAATTATAAGACGCATGTAGAGCTGCTGCTACTGTCTGTCTGTTGCTCTTCTTCTTCTTCGGTCGTGCTGCAGTGGTTGATGTGGAAGCGGATCATGTCGTCCAGCAGACTGTACTTGCGCTTGGGCTGCTCCTGCAGCAGCAGCGACAGCATGCTCTCGCTCTCAAGCTCCACCGCATCCATTGCTGACGACGACGACATGTCCATGCTCACGTCTTCGTCGCCAATGTCTTGGTCTAGGATCGCCACCAGCGCGTCCAGTTGGTCAGCTGGTGGTTGAGAGGATGGCGGCGCCATTGCCATTGCTGTTGGTTGATATGTGTGGCTTCCTACTGCGCTCGCGTTCAGAGAGGCTGTCGATAACAGCGCGCCACTCAGCAGCTCCTGTTTGACCTGCTCTTCGTGCTGCTCTTGTTCTTCTTCTTCGTATCGCTCTCGAATCAGCTCGTCGCCGCCGACCGAGCTCTCGTACTCGTCGCACGAAGAGCTCGCGCTGTACGTGCCGTGCTTTAAGTCGAACGGGTCTACGTGCGGGTGGTGGCCCTTGATGTGGCGATTCAGGTTGCCCGCCGTGCTGAACGTCTTGCCGCACGCCGGCACGGGACACACGTGCACAGGGATGCCCAAGTGGAACTTCATGTGCTTCTCCAACTTGTTCTCGCTACGGAACGCGCAGATGCAGCCCTCGACGGGACATTTCAGTGGCTTGATCGGGCCGTGGAGGCGCTTGTGGCGCGACAGGTTACCAGGGGTGCTGAATCTGCGTCCGCACGTCTTCACGGGACACACGTGCTGCTTGCGGCCGCCGTTCGCGGCCTTGTCCTTGCTGCCGGCGTCGCCGTAGCGGAGGTACGCGTAGTGCTGCAGCAGCTCGCGGTCGAGCATGGTCGCCGTCGTCGTCATTGGTTCGAGCGGCTTCAGGGACGGCGGCTGCTGGGGTTGCGCTTGCTGCTGCTGCGCTGGTGAGGACGAGGAGGTCAGGGGCGAGCTGGCGCCGAGCATGGCGATCTTGGTCGCGTCGACGTCGCTTCTGCTGCTAAAGAAGTCTGAGCCTCCACCGATGCGCATGGCGAGCATGAGAACTTGTGCTGTGTGCTGCTGTGGCTCTCGTTGTGCTGCGCAAATCTGGAAATGAGGTTGAGGCTCGCGAGTGAGTGATAGAGGGTGTGTTGGCGTTCGCTTGCTGAGTGGGGCGGGCGACTGGGCAGAGATGCGCTGCCGCTGCTGCCTGCTGAGTCGGTCCGCCTCTGAGAAAAACAGGCGGTTTCCTGTACCGTAGACCAGCAGTTGCGGCGAATGTGGCTCGACTCAGGAGCTGGTACACTGTACCATCTCAGCGTGTCTGAGTGTGCCTTGCTTGTGGCTCGTGTGTGTGTGTGTGGATGGGTAAGCTTTTTGGCTGGAGTGAACAATCTTCTTCGAATGGACTGGTACATTCGAGCCAAAATGGCGCAATGGGAAGGGTTGCTTGGGCTACAACCTCAGGCGATGGGATTGGGATTGTTGGCTTTTGATCTCCTGTTTTGTCTGTCCACTATTGTTACTTTTGTTCGTCGTGGCCGTGAGACACAAGAGAAGGATACGGAAGCATGGGGGAAGGAGGCTCAGAGGGCACAGCGAAATGCCAAAATAGCGCAGTCATAACGCCGTGAGCTCAACGGTGGCGGGTGGGTGGGTACGAATGAATGCCTGCACGAGGATCGGGCGTTTCGCTATGGACAGGTTTCTCACGAAGACCACGAACGGAACGCGCCAAACACGGATGTGGCTCTTCTTCGCTGTGCGATGCGATGTGACTCGATTTGAGCCAGGGATGCATGCAAGGTACAGTTCATTCTTGCTTAAGCACCTCTTTTTGGTTTCTGATAAACTCTTTCGTTTAGCTGTGATACAATTGCCAGGTTTAACCGCTTCTTTATCTTTGGTAGAGGATGGGAAACAGCGTGTTCATGCGAAAGAGGAGGGTGGCGTCCTGGCTCAGCCGTGCGTGAGCGAAAACAGTCTGTCAAAATCGCTCGTTGGGTCCGATCCGTGCCATGCCGATCTTTTCTCGCGACTATGGTCCCCAGCGTACACAGTGAAGAGCATGTACAGTGGATACAGAAACTCCGCAAAAATCTGTGTCATGTCTTCGAGGTTGCCCCGCTCAGCGTCTGTCTCTTCGAGCGACCACGTCTCAAGAACCAGCAACAAACACGGCAGCGGTGCCTGGGCTCGTAAGAGGAAGCTGCTGGGTTCGTGATTTCTCCCGTGTGGTCGGTTCTCAGTACGGCAGTGACTGAATGTTGTTGGCCACATGACCATCAGCAGTGGCACGGGCGCTGTGGCGCTTGAGAAAAGTAAACAGCATAAGCGCTTGCTTCTTCAGGATGCGGAGATCAGATTTGCATTTGGCTTTCGCGTTTGACGAGTACTGAGTCCGACGAGCTACAGCCCCGAGTCTTCAGAGCGCTACGTCACGCTAGACAGTAGACAGTAGACGCGGAGCTGCATCGCGTGCAAGTGCAGCCCATCCGCGTACCAGAATCGGGTTTCCAGAGAAGTTGGCAAGTTGGCTTGGAGCTTTTTAGCTGAAAGACCCTGTCAACTTCCATTGGATGTTCATCCTGCAGAAGGAAAGGCGAGCTGGTAAGCAAGACTAGCAGTTGAGTTGTCATAACTGTAGGTACTGTATCTTTTCGAGAGTTGTAGGTCTTTGCTTTAGACGGTGGCTGTTAGCTGAGTGTGGATGAATGTACACGAATTTCAGTTTTGTTGGCTCGCGCTGCGTGTTCTGTGGCAATCGGGCTCCTCCGCTGAGATCGCATACGTTCGAGTCGGGCAGCCACGAGACTTGCTTCGCGACGAGTCACTTCTGAACTGTAAGCTGATAGCTTGCTTGTTGGTTATCACCAGCTTCTCCCCTGCAATGCGAATACAGTATGCGCTGGCGACACCTTTTCCCATAATGACCCGAGTATTCGCTTCCGCAGGTAACGGCTGCATCGACATCTAAGCCCACTCCATCGCGACTACTCGCTTTCCATCGCGTCTGTCTGTAGATCATACAGTAGATCACATTCCCATTAGCTCAAGAACGACCGAATCAAAAACCAGCCAGCGAGCAACGCAGAGCAGAACAAACCAAACCATGATGGAGAAGATCTTGCGGAAGAAAACGCTGGGAAACCGGGAGCTTTTCGTGAGCGCCAAGCACTTCCAGCCATTCGCGCACCGATCGCAAGTGTACACGGAGCAACAGGAGCAGCTCGGCCGCCCGCTTTCGCCGTCGCTCACCGTGTACAAGCAGGCGGTGCCGGCAATATCTTCGATCACGAATCGCATGTGCGGAATCGCGCTCTCGCTGGGCTTTGGGGCGGCAGGGGCGGCTGCGAGTGTTGGCGGAGACGTCCCGTCGCTGATCTACGCAGCGCAGGACGCCGTTCCAGGGTTCATCACCATGTCGAAGTTTGCTGTTGCGTTCCCGTTCGCTTACCACTGGCTGGTTGGAGTGCGCAATCAGGTAGGTTTGTCCATTGTGTCGGGGCATTGACGATTCGCGTCACTGGGCTCGAATTACCAAGGCTGGTTGGCTGACTGACTGTCGGTGCTCTTGTACTGATCCGTGGTGTTGCAGATCTGGAACTATCACAATCCGGACCTCATAAACTTGCAGTTTGGGCCAAGGTCGAGCAACGCGATTTTCGCGGCTGCCGCTCTCTTGAGTGTGGCAGCGGCGGGGTACTCGATCCGATCTCCAGCTCAAAAGGAGCGGGCGTCGAAGCAGCATCACTATTAGTACTGCTTGAAGGCGACCCATATAACACTGGGAATCTGCAGCTTGACTACGTTCTTGGCGCGTCGGTGGTTGTGCATTTTGGAACAAGTTGAAGCTTGCGTTGAATACAAATTCCCACTTCGCGTTGGTAGCTGGAATCGCGATGAGGAAGTCGCCTGCATTTTCCACCTCTCGAGGTGTGAAATCTGAGCCACAAACACAAAAGTTTGGCGTCATTCATGAGGCATGTCGATTCGGGGAGCACTGAAGCTCTTTGTGGCGAGGAGCTTCGATTCACATGACACCACGACTCTTTTCTCTCTCTCTCTCTCACTCACTCACTCACTCATTCTCTCAACGCTCGGAATCATGGGAAGAGGTGGATTAATCGCATATGCCGCGTATAAAGCGAAGAACAGAGGCTAAAAGACAGTATGCATGCAAGAAAGCTGACTGCTTGTCGTCGTCATTGTTTGTTTCTCACGCGGGGGTGGGTGCTGTATTCTTCAATGTAATAGTTGGGTTCATGGCTGCTGGCTGGGCAATTATTCGCTCTTCTCTTCCGCGGCTGGGCGCTTGATCGTGTAGAGCGCGGCGCCGAGGCTGAGCGCGACCGAGGCGCCGTAGAGCGCGTAACTGGTCTTTGGTCCGTCAATGTTGTTGATGAACTGAGGGGCGTTGTCCCAGACCTACAACACACGCATTAATACAGATAGACACACATTAGAACACATTCACCCAGCGACCATCCTATCCACGGATCATAACAATATCATCGCAGGGCTAACGAAATACGAGGACGTACCACGTGACGAACAGCGCTGAGCGAGTGATATGTGATTGGGAACGCGACGAGGAACTTGGACACTGGCGCGAAGCCCGGGATCACGTCCTGCGCGGCGTAGATGAGCGACGGCACGTCGCCGCCGATCGCAGCGAACGCGGCGCCGCCGGTGAAGCCCAGCGTGAGGCCGACGGCCGTCGCGCGGTTCGTGATCGACGAGATGGCCGTGATCGGGAACGCGTAGATGCTCACGTGCGGGGACACCGGGCGGCCGAGCGCTGCCTGGCGCTCGGTGTACGACGGCGTGGAGGTGGACATGGCGCGCGCGGCGGTGGCGCGGGCCGCGGCGGTCTGCGCGGTCTTCTTGGCGGCGACGAGGAGGCTCATGCTGTCTGACGGTGCTGGTTGTGCTGCTGGATTGGGGGAATGAATGCTCTGGTGGTTATTCGCTGCCTCACACCAAGAAAGCAAAGAAGGACGAGGAGTTCCTCCCCCTTGCTTGCAGTTGCGCAATATGGGACCGTGATATCATATACCTTTCTATAGTGATCATTTCACAAAACTGAAAACAAGACTCAAACCTACAAATCGACCTTTCAAATTGTAAACCCTCTCAAGACAGATCAGTTATCCAACACCGTCTTCTGGTGTGTGTGGTCCACGTCAGAGGATTTTGCGGTGGTTCAGCCCAGATGGAGTGGCCCACCTTGCGTTTGCTTTGTTGTTTGCGTCCCGTGTGAAACACCACTTTCTACTTCGGGAATGTGCTTTGTCTTACGGGATGCGTCCCTCGTTTTGCGGAGCTGTTTTGGCGGGCGGCTGGGAAGCGAAGGCTCGCAACGCAGAGCAACAAGACTGTGAAAGAGAAGGAAGATGCTGCCAACGACCGGACTGCGCCGCGCGGTGGCGCTCAGCTCGCGCGTGCAGAGCCAGCGCCGCTTCGGCGGATCGCTCTCGAAGAACAAGCACATCGAGGTGCGTCGGCGTCCGCTTTTTATTGCTGCTGTTGTACTGCGCAAGGCGTGTGCTGACGGTATGTTTGCCTCTCTCTCTCTCTCTCTCTTTGTATTGTGTGTCCTTGTGAATGAGCAGAACTACAGCAACTGGCGCGGAGACTCGGAGAAGCGCTTCAGGTTTGACAAGGACTTCTTCCAGGCCATGGCTGTGTGGGGCGTCATCCCGTTCACGGTCTACTACGCCGTCGCCTCGGGAGAACGCGTACGTGTGCTCTCTTTGTTGTTATTGCCGTCTCCTACTAGCTAGCTACAAGGGCTGCTCTAATCTCCATGACTCTCTCTGCTTGTATTGCTGTGTTACTGTGAACAGCGCACCCGCGACCTGAACAACGGCCTTCCAGACTCCTTCCGCCAGTAAGCAAGCGATCATTAATTACGGCAGAAAGCGAGAGAGAGAATGGAGGAGCCCCACAGAATTGATTGAGGTTGCTGCCATTATGAAGCGATGGAGAGAGAGAGAGTTAACCAGTGTGGAAATTTAACAACGAAGAATAATCTGCGAGCGTTGTGTGTGTGTGTGTGTGTCGTGACGGCCAAGCAAGTTCCCCATGTATGACTTTGTGCGGCTTCTTGTGGTGTGTTGCACTTTGCTTGTATCCGTTTGTCTATGTTAGGAAAGAACCCGCAACGATTGGCTAAAAACAAATATTGACGTCGTCTGATTGGATGGAAATCCATTGGAGGTGTTTAATTGGTTGAAAACAAAAGGAAGTGTGGCTTTCCGCATTTTCACAACAGAAAGGGAAACAAGCACCAAGAGCAACATGCAACAAAGCAGCAGCAGCAGTCCAGAAGAAGACGCCGTCGCAGCGTTCTACGCGCGCGTGATGCAGCGCGTCTGCGCGTCGTTCCGTGAGCTGGACGCGAGCAACAACGCGGACGTCGCAGCGCTGATCGAAATGGTGCGTTCATTGGCTGCGAGTTGGTGTGGTGCATTGTTGCCACGAGCCCTAATGCAAAGTGACAAACTAACTTTATCCATGCTTTTTTTGCTTCTGGGCGATAGAAATGGAGGTATCGAGTCGCCTGCTACACGGGTATCCAGTGGCAGGAAGACGCCACGCTCGCGTCTCTCGATGCGCCTCCATTTGCTGTCGTTGATGCAAATGCAGAAGCGGTGGAAGCGTCAAGAAACGACGTCGGCACTCGTGAGAAAGCGTCTGGAATCGTGGCGGTTGGCACCAGCGCCTTGCTGAATCCTGTGAGAATAGAGGACCGACTGCCGCAAAGAAGTGCAGCTGGACGCGCTGTGGGGAGCATTGGCAACTCAATCGTAAGCAAGAGATCGGGGTGTTGTGGTAAATATGTTGCGTCCTTTCTGAGCCTTGCGCGTGTGTATGTTTGTGTAGATGAGCTCAAGGGGTCCACCTCAGTCCATATTCGCCAAGATGGTAAGGCTTTGTCTAGCATTGCAGGTGTTAAAACATGATCTATCGATGATGCTTAACGCATGCGCTGGTGATGAAATGTAGCTCGGCGCGAAACGAAAGATCAGCCAGATAGATGGCGCAAATGAAGATGACGACGATGACAGCGACGGTGTTGCTGCAACAGCAGAGAGCCCTGAGGCCATCGCGTCGCCTTCTGGGGAAGATAGCGGCTCTTCCGATGTTCTAACCACGTCCAGCAGTGAGGTCTCCGCCGTGCTGGCTCCAGTGTGGGGGCTGCCAGTGAGCGGGTTCCCAAGCCAACTCTCGGCCCGCTCTGCAAAGTTCAAGTACCGGAGGAAATTCCGCGACTTCCACGGAAGGCTGAGCGCGATCATACTCACTCTCACACGACCGCTGCTCACCAGGGACATTGTTCATCCAGGTCATTTTTTGTGGCTCAATGACGAACGTGCTGTCATCAGTGGAGAAGCAGCAAGCGGCAGCAACAGAGGACGGATGGTGGAGGTCGTTCGCTTGAGCAGCGAGCAACTCGACGAGATCTTTGTGAAGCTGCCTGATGGATCGACAGTCGTCGTGAACAAGGCATCGACTCAACGGTTCTACGAGTACATCATCGCAAAAGGCGTGCTCCAGCTTGCAGCGTAATATCCGACCAACACGGGGATTCTGATGTGGCAGGTTTGTGACAATCAAAGGGTTGCGGAGATAGCGCTATTTATATGGAGGCGCGCTCAGAGTCGAAGGAACAAAGCGTACCGAGGAAGCAACAGGTCATCTGTACACAGGGCAATGGTGGCGCAAGAAGAGAGGACTCGAGGATGTGGTGAGTGTGATTCTGTGCGAGTTGTGATGCAGCGACTTCCAGCGTGATTCCAAGTCGTATTCATTCTTCGTTGTTCAGGATGGGGAACACTTTGCTTGAGGGAGGCTGCTTTCCTGAAGGAGTCGACAGCAGCAAGATCGCGTACGAAGGACTTCTCCAGTACCAAGGGAAAGCTGGCAAGTGGAAAGAGCGGTGGTTTGTGCTCGACTCCGACAGGTCAGCTCTCGAGAAATGCGTGACGTCGAATCGCCGACGTTCTCGCTCCGGTGCGTTGGGCGGTGACGTGTACGTCAAAGACGTGCATCCTCTCTCGCGATTGCAGTCAGCCAACAAAGACAGTCACTATCAAGAAGGTCCGCAACCGAGCGCGTGTACCGGCTTGGAAGTCACGACGCAGAAAGGGACCCAGATTCGCTTCCGAACAAAGTCTGTCGACGAAGAAAAGAAGTGGATCGCTGCCGTCACGAAGCTCTCAAGCGGCTTTACTGCAGGCGTTGGGGAACGGCTCGCTGAACGTGAACTTCTGGCTGCGAAGTTCTCTTTGGTTCGGGAGCGTGGTCGCGGCGCATCGGGAATCGTGTCGCTGTACACGTGGCAAGGGAAACCATTTGCGATCAAGAAGTTCGTTCCCCAGAAGGCGAAGGGAATTCCCAATCGCAGGATTGCCCCAGGTGCAGGAAGACTCCAGCCCCAGTCAGCACCGGCGCGTGAACCAAGCTCGATTCCAGACGATATCCGGCGCGAAATCGCATTGCTGAAGAAAGCCAGTAGCTTGCCGTACGTGATTCAACTGCACGACGTGATTCTTGACCCCGAGCACGGCAATTACTATCTCGTGATGGAGTACATGGGAGGCGGTGCGATCGCGGAGTGGGATTCCGAGCGCAAGTGCTACGTTAGCTCCAAGCGAAGCAAGAGCATCAGCTTGTTGGACGAGACGACTGTGCGCAGATACACGACGCATTTGCTGCTGGGGATTCGAGCGCTGCACAACAATCGCCTGTGTCATCGAGATATCAAGCCCGAGAACCTCATGGCAAGTGAAGACAAGTCGATGTGCAAGATTGGTGATCTGGGCGTTGCCCACTACTTCAAGGAGGAGAATGGCGTTCTTCGTGAAGAAGAGGACGTGGACGAGATCGAATTGTGGGATGTCGACAATCCAGATTCGGCAAACCCCAGCTCAACTGAAGACGCGAAATGACGCAAAGGCATGCTCAAGACAACCAAGGGCACGTACCAGTTCCTACCACCAGAAGCACTCAGCGGTGGAGAGTTTTGCGGATTCAAAGCGGATGGATGTGTGGTCGATCGGAGTGACCATGTACGCGCTGTCGTTTGGGTTCTTGCCCTACTACTCCGACGACCTGCTCAAGCTTTTCGAGAAGATCGAAAGCGACCCGCTGGTGTTTCCGGCGAACTGCCAGGACGAAGACCTCAAGGACTTGCTGAGCGCCATCTTGGAGAAGAACCCGGAAAAGCGAATCACAGTCGACGGGATCCTGGACCACCGCTGGCTCCACCGCAATGTCAACTCGAAGGCGCTCCAAAGCGAAGTTCGTGCTCTGAAGCGCTCGGCGTTCCTCACGATCGCGGATTGCGACCTGGGCATCGCTGTGTCTGTTCTTCAAAGTCGATTCGACGCCATGAGTCAAGCGCTTTGCCGAAACAGCTTGGACGACATGGAAGCGTGCACCGCGTCCGCGTCCCAAAGAGAGATGAACCTCGCGGAGCAGCGGTATGTACCCCGACCAATCGCCTCGAAGGAATGCGTGCTGCCCAAGTGGTTCTTACAGGATACCGAGCTGATTGCCTCGCAGCTGCACTACGACTGGTGCCACGCAAAGTACATGGCGGGATGGTCCCAAGGCGATGTTCGTGACGATTCAACGCGCGTGCATCCTTGCTTGATGCCCATGCGCAGCCTCCCGAAAGAAGAGCAAGACAAGAACATTCGGTGCGTCGTGGAAACGATGAGCTGTGTTGTCGCCTTGGGGTGTCATCTGCGCCAGCCGAAGCAGCGCCACTCCTTCCGACACGAGCCTTTGATGACGGAGAGCATCACGCTCTCGTGGGAGATGATGATGCTGGTCGACTTGCTCGCAGAGAACTCGCACGAAGTGTGGCGGACGGCTATGTGAAGAACGGGTGGACGTTCGGGGACCATTTTGACGCGGCGGAGAAGCGTCACCCGTCGCTGAAGCCCTACATGTCGCTGGACGAGCAGGAGAAGGACCTGAGCCGCGCGGCCGTGACGTCCGTGCTGAAGGCCTGTATCTGTCTCGGCTACCGCGTATCCTGCTCTAGAAGAAAACAGCAGCAGAGCAAATGCTAATCCAGCCAGATCAACGTCAAAGAACAGGCAACAACAACTACAATAACAAACGGTATGCAAAGTGAATTTGATCAAAATTATAACCATCAACATTGATTTCTCTCAAAACTGATCCTTTTGCGCAAATCTACGGATAACGTTCGCATTGAGCAAACGTAGAGTATCCGTGCAAGCAAGCGAGCAGCTCAGCGCAGTTTACTTGGCAAGCTCGAGGAAGCGCAGCTGCTTGGCGAACTGCGTGAGGATCACAGCGAGACGCTTGCCGCCGACGGCGATGCGGAACTTGGAGACGTGCGCGGCCCAGTCGATGTACGACTGCGATGGGCACGGCACGCGCTGGGCAGAGTTGAAGGTCAGGTCCAGGCCGCTGTACACGACGTTGTTGGCGTAGCTGTACGAGTCCAGGATCACGTTGCGCAGGCCCGAGTTCTTGACCATGGCGGTGGAGAAGTCCGGGAACGACAAGCTCTTGTACTGGTCGAAGTTGAGTGGGTCCGAGATCGACGGCAGCCAGCTGATGAGCTCGGTGGCGTTCGCCACGAGCGCGTCCGTGAAGTCCATCTTCTCCGCCCAGTTGTTCAAGCTGTACTCACCGGCGGCGGCGTCCCAGAGCGCGTGCAGGTTGCTGAACGCGCACGGAGTCGCGAAGCGGTACGTGTTGCCGCCGGCGTCGCCGCCTGGGAGGCCAGGGCTCACGCCACCGACCGTGTGCAGAGGCTGGTGGGTGTCGCCGAAGACGTGGATGAACTGGCGCAGCAGCAGGTTCGCCGCCCAGTTCGAGTGGGTCGAGGCGAACGCCGTCATCGCCTTCTCCATGAAGTCGATCGAGACACCGTCGAGGTTGTCGGCGAAGAGCTGGAGACCCGGCTCCTGGCCCTTCCACTTGGAGCCGTCCACGTTGGTCGGCAGGTCGATGTAGTGCCACACGTCGAAGCTCGCGAACGAAGGCGTCGACTTGGACGTGCAGAACGACGACACCGTCTTGCACTTGACCAGGTCGGCCCAGATCGCCGCCGTGGTGATCGAGTCGGTGTTGGGGAAGTCCTTGTTCCAGGCACTCAGCACGGACCGGATCGTGGTGACATCGGCAGGGTCCATGAGCTGCGTGGCGACTTCGCCGACCATCATGTGGCCGTTGTCCCACCAGCCGAAGGCGGACGGGAGGTTGGCGATAGTGGCGACAGCGGCAGCGGCGAATGCGAAGGCCTTCATGGTTGAAGGAGTCTGGTTCGGATCGAAGTGAGCTCTTGGACGCGAAACGAGAAATGAGTGTCTCTCGCCATTGTGCTTTGCTCTTGCGATTGCTCTGGCAACGGATGGCTGGTCCGATGGGGATCAGCCAGACAGGTCCAATGGGGACCAGCCAGACAGGTCCAGGTTGACCGTGCTGCTGGTCCCTCTCCTTCCGCACTCGCTCCGCCTCGATGACCCTGCATCCAACTCGCACACGGCGAGATGCGAAGGAGGTGGATGGGGCATTCCTCATCTCCTTCGCATCAGACGCGGAAACTTCATGTTCGGTAGCACTAGTTGGTGCTAATGATACCAAACCTTTTGTTAAGAAGTGAATGAAGGTGATATTATACAATAAATGACAAAATATGGTCAAGAATGGTGATGCGAGCGAAATCGTTGTCAAAGATTGATTATTGGGGAGATTAAAGATAGGAGCTGCGCGATGTAAGCATTGCACCTTTGCAAGTTGGTTTGTGCTGTCCTACACTACACTCGCCACCTACTGCGCTAAAGTACAAGGTTGCACTCGTCAGTGAGTGTTGTGTTGCTTCGCTTGAATCGAGAGTGTGCCGACACGCACTTCCAGCACAGAAGCCTCAACAGCGAAGCAACGCAGAGGGCAAAAGCGTCGCGAGAGACTGGTTCAGGTGGACTTCCAACTTTATTACTCGTTTACAATCTGTGCTCTTGCCAGCACTTGTTGCGCGTTAAGATCGTCGCAGGAATACGAATGAAAGTAACCTGCGCTATCAATACATGTTGATCCTCTCACACTTCAACTTCCTCAGTCATTCGGCTGAATCATACATTTGTGATTGAAAACGATTTGTGCACCCTTATTGAGCATATTTTGTGGTGACACATGGCTTTTCTTTTGTCACACAAGGTAGTTTTATGTCGACGATTTGCGATGTCGCAGCCACTGTGAATCTCCCAGATTAAAACCTGCGAATTCAAATAAAAGCACGAAACATAGTACGCCAGACAACCTCACTTACTACTCATTAAATGAGCTGTTGGCCTGTATCAATTGATATACTGTCAAACTATGGCAAGGTCGCAAATGCTGATCATGTGTGATGTGCACTTCCACCAGACCTCCAAGTTTCAAGGTTTCAGCGTCGCCGCCATCGAGAGGACCGAGGTGTGAAGACATTCGCTTGCAAATGGACAAATGAAATTCCTCCGCTTCATTCTCCATCGTGCAGCGTAATGACCGGTGGATGGCGTGGCGATGATGGTGATGGTGATAGCGTCATGTCATGATTTTCAGGGATCCTGGTGCCATTGCATGCGAGAGAGAGAACCAACTGCTTGTTTGCCTCAGCCAGTCAAAAGGCTATCCATCCATCATTGAAAGTGGCTCGTTCCCAGGATTGAGTTGAGTTTGTAATGTTGTTTGCATGCCTGTTGCTGCTTTCGAAAAAATAAGAAGGATTCTTCAACCACACGACGACGAATTGGAGCAAGGTTCCCGACGGCTTGCTTCGGTATCAAAACGGTCAGGCAACACAAAACCCCAAGTGGCCGCTCGCTCGCTCGGTACCGTGATACCTGAATGCGCTGCTGCATGCCGGGGCCTCCATCTCCTCCCGCACGGCAACTCTTGCGACCGCTGCTGCAGGAATGCATGAGATTTTTTGGTCCCTCTCTTGCAAAACTGACTGACTGGTTGACTGGACTGGCTGGTAGACTTGGTGGCTGGCTGGCAAAAACACCAGCATCTTGAGAGGCGGTCAGCGATTCATTCGAGACTGCTCATTTCTCTTGAGGACCTCTTGAAAGAGGACCTCGCCGCAATCGCCACTCGCCTCTTCTGTATCTGCAACAAGAGACAGGAAACTTGTGATACCTAGGTGAGCAAACGTCAAACGGGGAGAGCCAACGCCACAACGACGAGGAACTTTCAAGAAACTCGATTCTCTTGATGCGTTTATAAAGTTGCTCGGCGAGTACGGACGCATTCGAGCTGCAAGGCTAGCTGGCTACCTAACGTCTGGATAGAGCGTTGGTTGCATGCTGCTGGCTCACTTGGCGAGGCCGCGAGTGCGGAGCTGCTTGGCGAACTGCGTGAGCACCACCGCGAGACGCTTGCCGCCGACGGCGATGCGATACTTGGAGACTTGCGCGGCCCAGTCCACGTACGACTTTGGTGGGCACGGCACGTAGCTGCCGGTGAACGTCAAGTCCAAGCCGGTGTACACGACGTTGGTGGCAAAGTCGTACGAGTCCAGGATGACCTTGCGGAGACCCGAGTTCTTGACCATGGCGGTGGAGAAGTCCGCGAACGACAGAGACTTGTACTGGTCGAAGTCGAGCGAGTCCGAGATCGACGGCAGCCAGCTGATGAGCTCAGTCGCGTTGGCTTCGAGCGCCGGCATGGTCGCAGTGTTGTCTGGAGCCCAGTTGTTCGTGCTGTATTCACCACCAGCCGCGTCCCAGAGCGCGTGCAGGTTGGTGAAGCCGCATGGGCTGGCGAACTTGTACGAGTTGCCACCACCGTCACCGCCTGGAAGACCTGGGCTCACACCAGCAACAGTGTGCAGTGGCTGATGCGAGTCGCCAAAGATGTGGATGAACTGGCGAAGGACCAAGTTGGTCGCCCAGGTCGAGTTGGTCGAGGCGAGAGTGGTCATGGCGTTCTCCATGAAGGTGATCGACAAGCCGCCGAGGCTGTCTGCGAAGAGAGCAAGGCTGGCGTCCACGTTCTTCCACTTGGCGCCGTTCACGTTGAGCGGCAGGTCGACATAGTGCCAGTCGTCCATCATCGAGAACGACGGAGTCAGTGGCGAGGCGCAGTACGGAGCGACGCTCTTGCACTTGACCTGGTCGGCCCAGATCGCCGCGGTGGTGATCGTGCTGGTGTTCGGGAAATCCTTCTCCCACTCGCTCAGCACGTTCTTGATCGTGGCGACATCGGCAGGCGCCATGAGCTGCGTGGCGACTTCGCCGACCATCATGTGGCCGTTGTCCCACCAGCCGAAGGCGGTCGGGAGGTTGGCAAAGGCGGCGACGGCAGCGACGGTTGTGGCGAAGAACTTCATCGCGGATTCCTGTTTTCCTGGGTGGGGTATCTACGCGGGCTGTTGGCTTGTCGGCTGGAGCGTGAGATTGGAAATGGGGAACGAAATGAAAGAGCTCCGGGGGACCCAACCAAGCGCTGCTCTTCGAAATCGATCCGCGGGAGCACCATGTCCTGTTGTTGGAGAGCGAAATGAGCAGGGCTGTGCTCACCTGATCAGGAGAGATTTCACCAGCGGCACGCTGTCCAGGGAAGCCGATGATGGCCCGTTTCAAGCTTCCAGGAAGCCGTGTCAAGGATCGAAGATGCGCTGCGGCTGAATGCATGCCCGGCTCCAAACAGCTCGTCCCACTGGCATGACACAAGCAAGAAAGCGGGTTCATCCATCACCACCATTCCATCATACTGTAAGCCAAAGCACACAGCTTTCGAAAGTTGTAAGTTTTGCTGATGATACAATTTCCCAGTCAAAATGCCCACGAAATGCAAAATTCAAGTTCATCGACACTTGCAAGCGCCACTGACACGCACTGCATCACACAGGTATCAGCAAGTCTCCATTTGCGAAGAGCTCCGTTTGAGTGGCTCAGAATTGCTGACACTTTTGCCACTTTTCGACGGTTTCAAATGTCTGAGAATCTGACTATTTTGGGTTTTGACTTGGTTTCAGTATGCTGGCAATGTGGAAAATGCTCGGTTTCTGTACTGACCTGGCTGTGACAGCGAGTGTAGATGAGCGGATACCAAATGATAGGCGCCATTTTCCAAAAGGCGACGCCAAATAAGATGCCCAACAGCGCAATTGACCAGTGAGCAGCCCCACGCAAATCCTTGTCGAATCTCTATGGCTTGGACGGTTGTGATGTGTGTGAGTCGATGTGCAAACGGACGTGTCTGTATGCTTACCGCCCGCGTCGCTGATGTCCTGAATCTCCATGTTGCTGGGTTGGTGTGCCTCCTTTGGACTTGGACCTCGCTTCGGAGTCCTGGGGTCGCCTCCTCCTTCTGGACAGAGCTCGGAGGAGAACTCACGAGCTCACTCACCCCAAGGTGTCGATCGTTCCTTGGCATCACAAAGCTCGCTCAATGGGGATCTTCATTCGCGAACGCGCATTCAAGACCGCAGAGCTCGCTGGTTGGACGATTGGACTCTGCAAGCGAGCAACTCGTGTGTGTCGCTGCTGCTTCGACAACCTTCGCGAGTGGAAACCTGCATCATGAGACTGCGCACGACAAATCAAACAACGGTATCGAGTGAAGAATTCAAGATCCACAAAACTGATGATCCGTTCTATATTTTCGAGCTGAGACGAGAGCTTGTTTCAACTTCGGCAAGTACTCTGAGTTGTTCTTGTGAACTCGGATCTACCTGATCGAGCAGAGCACCTGAGTCGCCTAGCGTTTGGCAAGCTCAATGTGGGCATGTACCTCGGGTGGCTCAGGAGGATGCTGTATCACCAAGTCACTTCGCGAGGTCCTGAGCGCGGATCTGCTTGGCGAACTGCGTGAGGATCACAGCGAGACGGTTGCCGCCGACGGCGATGCGGAACTTGGAGACGGTCGCGGCCCAGTCCACGTACGACTTTGGTGGGCATGGCACGAAGCCAGCAGCGTTCAGGTTCAGGTCCAGGCCGCTGTACACGACGTTGGTCGCGTAGCTGTACGTGTCGAGGATCATGTAGCGGAGACCCGAGTTCTTGACCATGGCATTGAGGAAGTCAGGGTACGACAGAGACTTGTACTGGTCGTAGTTGAGCGGGTCCGAGATCGCCGGCAACCAGCTGATGAGCTCGGTGGCGTTGGCCTCAAGCGCAGGCAAGATCGACGCTGGGAACGTCTTTTCTGGCGACCAGTTGTTCTGGCTCAACTCACCCGCAGCGGCGTCCCAGAGCGCGTGCAGGTTGCTGAACGCGCATGGCGACGCGAACTTGTACGTGTTGCCACCGGCATCGCCCTTTGGAAGCGCCGCGCTGATACCGCCGACAGCGTGCAGCGGCTGGTGCGAGTCGCCGAAGACGTGGATGAACTGGCGGATCAACAGGTTCGCAACCCAGCTCGAGCGGGTCGTGCCGAACGAGGTCACCGCCTTCTCGAGGAAATCGAACGACAGACCGTCGATGTTGTCGGCGAAGAGCTGGAGACCAGGCTCCTGGCCCTTCCACTTGGAACCGTCCACGTTGGCTGGCAAGTCCATGTAGTGCCACGTGTCCATCATCGAGAACGACGGCGTCAACGGCGACTGGCAGGTCGTGGTCTTGCCCTTGCACTTGATCAGGTCCGGCCAGATCGCGGTGGTCGCGATCGTCTTGGTGTTTGGGAAGTCGTCGTCCCATTCGGCGAGCACGGCCTCGATCGTGGCGACGTCGGCAGGCGCCATGAGCTGCGTGGCGACCTGGCCCACGAGCATGTGGCCGTTGTCCCACCAGCCGAGGGTGGATGGCAGGTTCGCGAGGGTGGCGACGGCAGCGACGGTGACGGCAAAGATCTTCATGGCAATAGAGCTTGTGCTGTTTTCTTGGCGAGAATATCTACGCGGGCAGGCGAGCGGCTTGTCGGCTTGGACGCGAGATTGGAAATGCGGCTGGAAACACACACAGCACACGAGGAGAGCGCGCGCGGATTAAGGAGGGTCAGGCGAGCGAAAGCGAAGACCCGCAACCGCAACAACAGAGAGCGAGAGAGCAAGCACAACCGAACCGAGACCGTGGCTTTGTCCACTTGCCGAAGTGCTCCTTTCGTTGTCAATTGCACAACAATCAGTTTGAGCGGCTACGCGCGCGCGCCATGTGGATAATTAACTGGCCATGTGGTGACCAGAGCCTGGGCGTGGTGTGCGAATTCGAGAGAACCGGTCAAGGTCTCTGTGGCAAAGAAACCAAGAAATCATAATCGAAGAGCTCACACAAAGCTCACGAAGGGAAAGACTGGACTGGCTGGTTACATGGTTGACATCCACGCACTTCGTGTGTGGGCTGCTGACCGCTCGTCCGTTTGACTTGCTTTCAGTATGCAGGAGGTCTCGCAAACGAAACTTTGAAGGGTGTCCCGGTGCAGCACCACAACGGAGACCGAGAATTGTGAGTCGGGACGACGTGATTGCGCCATTTTACAGAATGCGACGTGGAAATTCTTGACTCGCTTCGCTGTCAAATCACAATATCAGCGGAAAATGGAAGCTGCATCTGCTGTTGCGTGTGCGATTCATACGCGTGTATGCACGAACACGTACACTCGCGGTCTGCCTTGGGTATGCTGTTGCTCGTGCATCTTCAGCGCGCCTCAGCTGACAGAATCAAGAAAGGTTGTAGATCGTGGCTCCAGGTCACTTCACTGACATGTGTGACATCGTGTTTTGAAAAATGGCGAATGAGTCAAAAGAGTCAGTCCAAAGTGCTGACTTCCTCTTCAAGAACGCAGACGAGCCAGCTGTTACAACATGTCACCCAATTGCATTTTGACCTCCTCGTTCCCTTCAAGACGAAGGTGTTGACGCCGCTGGTGAGGTTGATGGGAATCTCCCCCTTCTGCTTCTGGCAATGAAATGAACACACACACAGGCTGCTGCTGAATGCTGCATGCGAATTTGTCTCCGTCCGTGTGTGAAATTCAGGTTCAGTTGAAGCGAGCGGGAACACGCTCGTGCGCTCACACCTCTCAGCCCCACTTACGCAGCCCCGAGATCCCTCTCGAAGCACACTGGCGTTTTGGCTTCTTGCACCATCATTGATGGCACTGTAGACCACGCACGCGTCCTTCTCAAAAGCGAACTGGCGCATTGAGGTGGTGGACTGATTCACACAAGTGTACAGTACTGCACTGAACATTCGAGACGCGACTATATAATGTAGACGAAAACTCCACACGCCGCATTCCTACGCAGCGAATCTTTGGTAGCGATGCTCCATCAGCGCTAGCTATCCTGACGCTGTCTTGGAGATGCAAGATTAATACATCCCGCGAGGACGAACCGTGTCCTGGAGTACATGTATTAGCATTTTCATCACTACACGTATTAGAGATTAGAGATTAATCGCACCTCCTACTACTAATTCATCTCATCATCACGCTTCCTTTGCTATCATCACATTCTGAATCCCCATCATGCGACTGTCCGCCCAGACATTTCGATCGTCGATAGATGTACAGTATCAGTATCAGACGCTGAAGATTGCGACTGTCCGCCATCTCTCTCTCTCTCTTCTATTTCTTCTTCTTGGTCGCGACGGCCTTGGCGCGCGCTGGCTGGAGCTTCGCGTTGGGCACCTGGAGCCCCGCGATGGACTTGGCCGCGCGTCGCTGGAGCTCGGATTTTGTCATCGGACGGTCGCTGTCGTCGTCGTCGCTCTCGTTCGGCGCCGCCGAGTCTTCCTCCGCGATGCTGCTGCCGTTGAAGGTGGCTCCAGAACTAAGGATCGAGCTCATCAGCGTCATAGATTGAGGCGCTGGGGCTACATTGGAAGCACTGTTCCTGTTGTTGTTGCTACTGCTAACATTGTTGCTAGCATTGCCGACAATGTTCCCTGACGCGTCCGGCAGGATCGCGCGCGACGACTCCATCGGGTTCTTGTACTGCAGGCGGCGCGAGAACTGCTCGATGATCTGCACAAGCAAGAGCAGAAGCGATTCATACAATGCAATACAGTTGAGCTTAGGCGGGTTATCTCATCAAAGCGAGAGCAGGATGGTCCTGTTGGTCTCGCGTACCGCCAGGAACTGCAGGATGTTGCCCTCAGTGATCCCGTGCGCCGCGAGGAGGTCGTTCATCGAGTTGATGCGCGCCTATTAAGCAAGCAATCACACACACGAATATCCAAATTGCCAGGCAATGATAGTTCGCAATTGGCTCAGGTGATGCTGGAGTTTGGAATCCACTCCTTACCATCATGGCGATCTGGTCGTCCGACTGCTTGCGCGACCGCTTGGAGGTATCGCCGTTCGCTCCGCCCGCGCCGCCTCCGACTCCAGGCTGGCTCAAGATACACAAAGGCATTGTCAATCCTATAGCTCAGTCCAACTTCCACCGTCAAGCTACCAGCCACAAACGCACCGGCATGACGTCGTTGCAGCCCAGCGCGTTGTAGAGGCGGTCGACCGCCCGCGCGATGGGCTGGAACTCTCACGACGCCGCGGCGCGCAGCCGCTCGTACTCCGAGTTCTCCTTGAGGATCCTGAGCATTGCGTTTAAAAGTGTTGAGCACAGAGGTAAACTTGCAGCTTTTGCCCGTCAAACAAACCAATGGGAAACCCAATAGCCCGGCACAATCACTCACTTCTGCCGCACTTCCACCAGGTCGTCGATCATGCGCTTGCGCGTTGCCGTCCCTCATATCACTGTTTAGCCTACAGGGTGAAACGAATGGATGGAAATCGTTAGCTCAAGGCTGTCTGGGTACGTCAGTTGGGTGGTGGTTGTGGCCTGCCGCCCACAGCCTAGAAGCACAGTGCTCACTTTTGCGTCTCGCGCTCGATCGCGTGCTTCTCGTCCTCGAGCTGCTCGATCTCGTTGCTGATGCTCTGCACGTAGCGGAAGAGCGCAAAGTTCTCCTCCTCCTTCTTGGTGTACGCCGGCACGAGGTCGTGGTAGTCGTCCGCCTCCATCTGCTGCTGCAGCGCCGTGAATGTCCGGTCGAACTCCTGCAGCCGGCCGCTGATCGACTCGACCGACTGCTTGTCCTCCATGAGCTACAGCGTATGCCAGTAGTAGAAGCTTATTAGTCCGCTCACGAGAGCGTGATGCTCTATGTGCAATAGACGCTAATAGCACGCTATACTCACGTACATTCATGTCGAGCTTCTTGAGGCTGTTCTTGAGCTGCACTTCGTCCTCGAACTTGAGGTTGCCGCGCACAAAGTCGTCCGAGAGGTCCATCGGGTCCTGCTCGAGCACCTGCTTGCGGTAGGACTCGGCGGTCTCGCGCTCGCGCTTGATGATCGCCGCGAGGCTCTGGAAGACCGAGTCGAGGCCCTCCTGCTCCTCCATGTTGGTGTGCGTGAGCGAGTACGCCTGCGCGAGGATGCGGTCGCGCTCCGCTATGATCTGCGTGGACGCGCGGAAGCTCTCCTGCATCCGGCGCTGGATCTCGCGCAGCTTGCGCTGGTTCTTCTCGAAGATGCTCTGGCTGAGCACGCGACTCGCGCGCAGCTCGTCCACGCGCTGCCGCAGGTCGGCGTTCAGCGCCACCATCTTGCTCTCGCGCGTGCGGCAGGACGACAGCCGGTTCTCGAGCTTCATGAGCTCGCGCTGCTCGTCCGCCATGCGCGCGCGCACGGCATTCGCGCCACCGCCGCGCTGGTCGCCCTCGCCGCGCTTGAGACGCAGCTCCTTGAGCTCGTCGCTCACTTTCTTCCAGTGCGCGTCCAGCTGGCGTAGCCGGTGCTTCTGCGCCGCGCGTACTTGTCGCCCTGCACCTGCAGGTTGAAGAGCTGGTCGCTCTGCGCGCGCACGTTGGACTTGGCCATCGGTGTTTGCTATTTGCTGTGGGAGGGCAGCTCCAGTTCTATAAGAAGTGTGTCAATCAGCACCAGCGCGCCTAAAGCAAGCGCATGGGTCCCATGCACTTTGCAGCCATTTTGGAACGCATTCGTTGCTTTTCACCAAGGTATTTTCAGCTCTCTCTTTTTGAAGCAAGCGTTCAAGTTGAAGGATATTGATGTAGGCTCATGGACCTGTATGTTTGTGAATGGAGTGCGAAACGCCTATTTTAGTCGGACTTATTATAATGCACCTCTATGTATAAGTACTTCTCAGATACGGACTCAGATAGAGTCAGATGCCGCTTATGCGGCTTTCAAAATACGTCAATGGATGACTGCATACATTTGTCAAGACAAATGGCCAGAATTGCTGCTCAATTTCCTGCACAGTCCACTTTCTTTCAAAAAGATTGAACAAAAGAGCTTTTCGACTTTTATCTTTTGAAATGTATGGAAGCAGCCATGCACGTATTTCAATATCGGATTGAGCAGCGCTATGCAATTAACTAAAAAATGTCATCGGACAGACATGTGCAAATATAGAGAACGAATCTCCAGATCTCCAGATTGTCCATAAAAGGGTCAGGCGCGTGGCAAGTGGGGAGGGAAACACGACGACGTCAAAGGGCGAAAAGCAGCGCTACGAGTACCAAGTGCAAGTGCGCGCTCGTGTTATAATAGTTGCCAGCGAGCGAGGGGAAGAGGATGATGAAGCGATCGGCGTGGACGCTGCTGCTTCTGCTGCTTTGCGCGGTCGCCGGCGTTCTCCTTGTGCACGCGCACGCAGGCCACGACCACGATCACGACCATGATGGGCATGCGCATGGTGCCGCTGCTGCTGCTGTGAAGAAGCCCTCCACAAAGGCGCCTGCGCAACGCATGCCGCCCGCTGTTGAAGCTGCGCATGGACACCACGATCACGACCACGGTCATGACCATGACCATGACCATGCTGCGCACGCGCCGGACGGTGCGAACGACCATGATCACGACCACGACGGGCACGACGACCACGATGGCCACCGCACGTTGAAAGGAAGCGCTGCGGCTCACGCTCATGAAGGACACGATCACGACCATGGCCACGGACATGCGCACCATGGTCACGCGCATGGTGCCAAAACTCCGGCGCCGGCTGCTCCAGCGGGCAAGAAGCTCGCGACGGCGGGTGCTGCCTCCACAGACCGCTTCTCGGTGCGTATCTGGTCCGAGGCGCTCTTCGCGACTGCGCTTGTCGGCGCCGCACCTGTGGTTGTGCTGCTGTTCGTGCCGCTGGGCATCGGCAACCAGGAGGCGCAGAAGCCGCTGCTGCGCGTGTTTCTGAGTTTCGCGGCCGGCGGACTGCTCGGCGACGCGCTGCTGCACTTGCTGCCGCACTCGATGCCTCACGGCGGCCACGACCACCACGACCATGGTCATGACCACGACCATGGTCATGGCGAGGAGGGCCACCACTCGCACAGCCTGGAAGACCTGAGCGTGTGGCTCTGGACGATCGCGGGCATGATGACGTTCCTCATGCTCGAGAAGTTCGTGCGCGCGCAGACGGGCGGCCACGGCCATTCGCACAGCGGCGGCGGTCACGGCCACTCGCACGGTGCACGCGACGCCAAGAAGACCGACGCAGCGGACGCCTCGACCGCCCGCAAGCGCAAGGGAACCGAGAAGGAGCTTGTCGACGTGGTGCAGCAGCAGCATGATGAGCACGAGCACGGCCACGCCAAGCAGCCGATCGCGGCGGCCGGGTACCTGAACCTCGCGGCCGACTTTGCGCACAACTTCACGGACGGCCTGGCGATCGGCGCGACCTTTCTGCGCGGCAGTGGCTGGTCCACGACAGTCGCGATGCTGCTGCACGAGCTGCCGCACGAGATCGGCGACTTCGCGATCCTGATCCAGTCGGGCTTCACGCGCCGCGAGGCGATGCTCACGCAGCTGCTCACGGCGATCGGCGCGATGGTGGGTACGGTCATCGGGCTGCTCATGGAAGGCGCGGGCGACTCCAACTCGGCGTGGATCTCGCCATTCACGGCCGGCGGCTTCATCTACATCGCGTGCGCGAGCGTCATGCCGGAGCTGCTGGAGGACTGCTCGCTCTGGCAGTCGCTCAAGGAGGCGGCCGCCATGTGTCTCGGCATCGGCCTCATGATCATCATCGCGCTGAACGAATAGAGGACCGAGTGAGAGTGCTTTGCGGATGGATGGATTGATAGAGCGAACGACTTTGTGTGAACCGCTTCTTCCAAGTTTGTGTATCATTATGCAGTTATCATTCCTAATCAAATGCTAGTTACGAACATGACAATCGAATTGATTTCGTTTCCAACATGGCAGACGACACCCTGGAGCTCGGGAGGTTTTCTCTTTTCTTTCTTTCACATATGAAGTTGGTTGGCGTTCGCTTCTTCCTTTCCCGACACTCTCTTCTCTTCCTTCCAGTTTCCAGAAGCTCGTGTTTGTCTCTCTCTTCGCACCAAAATAATGAACAAGGCACCGGCAACTTCGCTTAGTTCTCGTCCGCGTCAGTTGGGCTGTAGCCGCTCGCCGTTGGGTTGTAGCCTTCCGTAGGGTTGTACTCCGGGGACGCTGGGCTGTATCCTGGAGACGTCGGGCTGTACGCAGGACTCGTTGGAGAGTACGCTGGCGAAGTTGGACTGTACGCTGGCGACGTCGGGCTGTACGCAGGACTCGTTGGACTGTACGCCGGCGACATTGGGCTGTACGCTGGCGACGACGCACTCAGAGGAGACGCTGGGCTGTGCGCTGGCGAAGCAGCGCTGAAACCAGGCGACGCAGCCATGAAGCCAGGAGACGCCGGGCTTGCCATAGGCGAGAATGCACCAGCAGCAGGCGAGAACGCACCGCCGCCAGGACTGAACGGAGACGAGGCAGTAAACCCAGGCGTCGACGCGAACGGCGTGGAGATTGGAGTTCCCGGTCCGTGGTCTGGGGATCGCCATTCGTTGTCGAGTCCACGCATCACCTGCTGAATCTCCGAAGCTTCGTACTCGATCGCATTCGCCAGCTTCTTCGCGTCGAGCACAAGGTCCATCAGACCAGTGCCGAGAGGAGCCAGCTGGCCGAGCATAATGTTCTCAGACACACCCGTCAGCGGATCGCCTTCCGAGAACATCGCAGCGTCCATGAGAATCTCGACCGTCTCTTCGAACGAGCATCGCACAAGCGGACCAGAGTCGTCTCGGTTGATACCGTGACGCGTGATCGCCATCAAGTGGCCACGGAACGTCATCACGTCCGCCAAACACGCCAAGTGACGGTAGTTCACATACGCACCATCGAACGAAATGACCTGTCGGATTTCGTTCAGCAACGCGCGACGCACCGCTTCAATACCCAGCACCTGGATGATTTCGACAATGTCGTTCGAGATCGTTCGCGTCGAGTCCACCTGAGGGTAGCAGAGCACGTCCAAGAGGTTCGTGCCATCCGTATCGAGCACCCACTCGGTCATCATCTTGAAACCCACGTCGTCGAACCAGTGGGTCTGTCTGCCCTCACGAATGTACACCTTCTTCACGCCCTGGATACCACGCAGCTTCATCTGCGTGAGCATGTTGTGCTCCACACGCTTCAAGAAGGTGTCGTCTTCTTGACCCACCGCAGTGTCGCCGGATCGCTGCAGCTTCTCTTCTTCATCACTCATGATGCGGATGCGCAGAACAAGCTTATCAGCGTTATCATCCGTGAAGATACACGACAGATCCTGGCCGTACTCGGACTCAATCTGGGCGGCAATCTCGCTCATCGACAACTTCTTGTCTGCCATCATCTCTCGGTTCAACTCGATACGGAGCAGCCATGGCGAGCGCGCCATCGGCGTGTCTTCATCTGGCATTTCGTAGTACGTCGCCACGAACTCCTGATCTTCCTCGATGATCGTGTTCATCGGGTCTGGATCGTAGTAGATCGCAGTGTTCGCAGTCACATCCGCCAGCGTCGTGTACTCCAGTTGCGACTGAATGAACTTGGCTTTATCGGCATCGTGCGCCGAGTCTGACGTGAGGTAGATCTGCAGCGACGGTGTACGCACATCCTTCGCGATGTTCATGATTTCTTTCAGACGAGGCACACCGAGCGTCACGTTTTTCGCCGACACACCGGCGTAGTGGAATGTGTTCAACGTCATCTGCGTCGCCGGCTCACCAATCGACTGCGCGGCAACGACACCAGCCATCTCACCAGCAGCGACGAGCGCACTGGTAAACTTCGACTCAATCTCACCGACCAACCACTCGAACGCGGTTTCCGTCAAGCGGTGCTCCAGCGTCACACACTTGGACGCCAAGGTCGAACGGAGCAGAATCTGGAAGAAGAGCGTCGCATTGTCCTGCGCTTCGACACTCAACGGATCTTCGCCTTGCACCACAATGATCTTCTTGCAAAGCTCCTTGACTCCTTCGATGATACGGGAAGGGTGAAGACTCGACGGCTTCTCCATATCGATGCTAAATAACTGCTGCGCGTTCTCAACCAGACGACGAATGTTGACTGGCACCTGGGCGGCATTGTCCGACTCCTGACCTTGTCCACGACTTGCCAAAATCACACGCAGGTTCACACGATCCTTCTGAAGCTGCGCAATTTCTTCACGCAGCAACTGCTGGGTCTGCTGGTTCGTTCGGATATCCTTGATGATATCAGGCTCCAAGTACAACTGATCTGGACACTTTGGAACGCAGCCCAGGTACTCGCTTCCGACGTCGAACACGTACTTGTTGTCGAATTCGCGCTTGTTCAGACGGTGGGACTCGAAACGCTGCTTCTCCACCCACACAGCGTCCATGCCGTCTTCACCGTACAGGAACTGGAGAATTTCGCCCTGAGCATTTCGAACCGTGCCATCGTAGCGAGCCATGATAGACTCCATTGCCTTCACGAGGCGACGCTGGATGTAACCAGTCTCGGCGGTTTTCACGGCTGTATCAATCAAACCTTCACGACCACCCATAGCGTGGAAGAAGAACTCCTGCGGAGTCAAACCCTTCAAGTACGAGTTCTCGACGAACCCACGACTCTCAGGACCAAGATCGTCCTTGCCGTAGTGAGGCAGCGTGCGGTGGTTGAACCCGTACGGGATACGCTTTCCTTCAACGTTCTGCTGACCCACACACGCAATAATCTGGGAAATGTTGATGAAAGATCCCTTGGAACCGGACGTCACAGTCGCCTTAATGTTGTTCGTCTCGTCCAAACTGCCCTGGGCTTCACGACCAGCCTGATCACGAGCTGTGTTCAACACCTTGTTGACAAGCTGCTCGAACGACTGGACCATGGTACGACCTGGCTGGGTTTCCAACTCGCCCTTCTGACCACGTTGGACGAGATCGTGCACTTGCACCTTGGCTTGCGTGATGATATCGACAATTGTCTTCAACGTGCTGACATCGGCAATAGTATCGCTCACGCCGACGGTGAAACTGCGACCAACCAACCAGTTGTTGACGAGCTTCTGCACAGCTCCGAGGAAGTACTTCGCCTCTTCCGCTCCCTTTTCGAGCATCGTGATGTGGATGAGACCACCAGCAGACGAACCGATGACCTTCTTGTCAATGATACCAGCAAGAAGCTCGCCGCGCTGCACGATGACTCGGGAATCAAACGGAGACAGCTCGTTGAACTTCTCGCTGCTGTTGTGGATAGAGGCAAAGCCCTCGAAGTTGATCGGTGGGATGATCTTCGAGAAGAGCTGCTTGCCGGTCCAAATAGGTCGGTACTTGCCGAGCTCTCCCTTCTTTGGGACCAGAATCGCTGGAGTTGGGACCTTGCCGTCCCAGTTCAGCACCCACATGAGCAAGCCCATCACAATATCCTTCTCGACGAACACATCGCGCTTGGTGAACTTCTGCACACCGAGAAGGGAATCTTGCACAATACCCATGACGGGACGGTTGCTCTGCGGCGTGATAATCACCTTGTGCACCATCATCAGCTCTTGCGCTTCAGCACGAGCCGTCATCGACTGCGGGACGTGCAGGTTCATTTCATCACCATCGAAATCGGCGTTATATGGCGCAGTCACCGACAAGTTCAAACGGAACGTCGACCAGTCAAACACCTTCACACGATGCGCCATAATGGACATCTTGTGGAGCGACGGCTGACGGTTGAACAGCACCAAGTCGTCATCGCGAAGGTGGCGCTCCACGATCCAGCCGCACTTCAGCGCAAGATCCGATTTGTTCTTGATGTAGCGCAGATCGATACGGTTGCCGTCTTCACGAATGATGTACTTGGCACCAGGATGTTCCAGCGGTCCATTCGAGATCAGCTGGTGCATGTACGCCATGTTGAACGGCGTCACACGCTCTGGAACGGTCAAGTTCATCGCGATCGATCGCGGCACACCGACTTGATCAATCTCAAGGTTCGGATCGGCAGTAATGACGGTACGCGCGGAGAAATCAACACGCTTGCCCATCAAGTTACCACGAATACGACCTTCTTTACCGCGCAGACGCTGTCTCAAGGTCTTCAGCGGCTTACCAGAACGCTGCTGCGCTTGCGGCAGCCCCGGCTGCTCGTTGTTCAAGAACGTCGCGAGATGGAACTGCAACAACTGCTCGAACTGCTCAATGATGTGGGACGGTTCACCCTTCCGCACACAGTTGAGCAACGCCAAGTTGGCTTTCACAATCGACGCCAAGTTGTGCGTGAGATCGTCTTCACCACGAGCCATGCCGTCAATGGCAACCGAAGGTCGCACGTGCGGCGGCGGCACTGGCATCAACGTCATGACGAGCCAGTCTGGGCGAGCCCAACGTGGGTCCAGACCGAGCGCGAAGCAGCCTTCGTCCGAGATGTTCTTGAAAATCGAGAGCACCTTCGCGGCTGGAAGGTTCTGCTTGCGATCGCCAGATCCAGGCACGTCTTCCATCTGCTCTGGGAATTCCACCATGAGCTTGATTCCCTGCTTGCGGTACTTTGGCTGCAGACCACCACAGCCGCCGTGTCCGCCTTCTTTTGGCTTGGACTTGTCGTCGAGACCTCCTTGCAGACCGATGTTGAGATCTTCACGCATCTTCTCCATGTCGGCTTCCTCACCGTATTCACACATGGACTTGTTGCTGCAGATCTCGTACACTGCCTTGAGGCGGCGCTTGCCGTTCTTGATGCGCATCGCGGCGCGGAAGCGATGGTCGCGCTCGTCGCTGAGCACCTTGGAGCAGTGGAAACACACGGAGCGCAGGATCTTGAGCACTTCCTTGATGAAGCCCAAGTGGAACATCGGACGCGCCAGCTCAATGTGGCCAAAGTGACCTGGACAGTCGTTCACCTTGCCGCCACTGCCACTGTACGTGCCTGATATTTCCAATCATTCATTTTGAAGACGAAAAAAAAGATCGTGAGCGTCAAAGAACAACCAATGGGGGAAGAAGAACACATGAGTGCACACACAAAGGCAGCGGCATCCCTCTGGTGTCCCCACACAATACCAAACACACAACAACAATACTTACAATCACAGGTCTTGCAGCGCGCGCGGAAGTCACACGTGCCCATGCGCGGATCGCCGATGCCGCCGATGACCGGGTGGCCGTTCAGGTACGTCTCGGGGCGCGAGATGCCGTCGGGGATGATGCGGTCGTTCACTTTCGTCTGCTTGGTCACCGACATGGCGCGGATCTCCTCGGGGCTGAACACGCCGAACTGCAGGTGCTTGACGCGCCGCAGCCGCGCGCTCGAGTACGAGAACTGCGTGGACGACATGCTCGCTTGCTTTTTTCTTGTTCCTTCCTTCTCTCTTGGTGTTTAGTTGTTGCTTATATGGGGCGGAAGGGGAAGAGTGTCGGTAGCTTCAACTCGGAATGCGGAATGCGGAATTCGCAGGACGCGCGCAGACGCCTGGGGATCACTCGCACACACACACGCACGCACGCACGCACACGCACACACTCGCTCGGTCTCTTTCTCTCTCAGCAGTGAGCAGAAAGCGGCGAGTTCGCAAGTGAAAGCGAAAGGAAAGGAAAGCGGGCGGAGTGGGCGGTGGAAGCCAAGCAAAAGGGGGGCGTTTCCTTTTCCATCCCAAGGGAGACGTGATTGGACGAAAAGCAATCATTTACACCAACCAGAGAGCCCAAACGAGTATTTCTACTTTTAGCAAATGGGAAGCGGGGGTATGTTCGTACATAGTAGAAGAGAGAAGGTACGTGTAGATCGCGTTCTGGATTTGGGTTCATTTTGTTGTTGTGCTCGACGGCATCCACTTCTTCACGATCGCGGCGCAGCGTCGCGCTCTATGAAGGCCGCGACTTCGTCAACCTTCTCGGTGACACTGATGCCAAGGCGTACTACAGCCAGCAAGCCACCCTCGTCGAGGCGAAGAAGGACACTTTCTGGAATGCTGGCTTCGGTTCGGTGCAGAGCTCTTTGAATATCCATCTCCTGTACGCCGCGACCCCTCTCGGTGTCATCCACGGCGATCTCGACGACGGTCTCTTCACGCCACAGGACGACTGCATACTCGCGCCGATCTTCCAGCTCGAGAGCGGCTTCGTCAACGAGTACTCTTTGAACCAGAAGACGACCGTCGACGCCGCATCCAAACGGTGTTGGAGCGGTATAAATACTGACGCGCGCTGCGCTAGCTTGCGCGGAACGCGTTCGATCGCGCCGTGTTGAGCAGCTCGAGTCTCTTTTTCGCGATGGCTATAAGACGAAGACTGGCGTTCACATCTCGCACCCGCGCGCACTGTTGCGCCGCAGATTGCCGCCGTCGATCCAGAAGTTCACGTCGTCGATTCAGAGCATCAACTCTGCGATCCAGAACACTGGACGCATGTCGATGGCGAATGGCGCGTGGGCGGTGGTGCCAATGGAGGCGGGTTGTTTACGCTGGCTCGTCCGCCGTCTAACTCGGACTGAGTCGTATCGCTGGTGGCATTGAAACTGATGGCAAACGAGTAAACGACTCGAGCGTATCAGGTTCACGACGACGGTTCTTTTTGTTATTGTCTTTTGTTATGCAGATTAGTGTTGTGTTGTCTGTCTTTGAGATTGAAGAGCTCTTCGCTCGCCCACGCTCGTGACCGGGTTGGGGAGTGCCGATTGAATCGGAAGATCATATCTACTGACTGTTGCTGACACCAGACGAGCATCGGTGCGGGCTCTGGGATAGGCGTGAGGAGCCAGACTTGCCCGGGTGTTGCGGTGTCTTGGATCATCGCTGCATCGTCGGTCTCCTGTTCTGTTGAGCTCTCCTGTGAGCCGTTGCTTTCGCTGAAGCTACTGCCAGGCAACAACGCCTTGAGCGACATCTTGCCCAAAAAGCCCTCCTGGATGCTCTGAAACTCGAGCTCCTGGTCCACGCGGTTCGCCACCAGCTCTGTGATATGCACGAAGCCGCAGGTCTTGGACGGCGCGGTGGACTCAAGTATCGCGTCAGAGTCCGTCACTTCGGTCGCACGCATCATGTACTTGCGGTCGCGCTTGAAGAAGTCGTCGAATGAATGAAAATGGTCATCTTGCTGGCTGCTATTCCCCTTTGTTTGCGATCGTCCGCTGTGTGTACATGACTAGAGCTGATATGCGATCACCGCTGACTGGCAGCAGCAACTTATCCTGAAAGCAGTCCACACTTGCTGCCGCCACTGTAGCTGCTCCTTGGAGAGCTCGTGGGCTCAGAGGACGCCGCCGCGAGCGCTTCCAGATCAAGCGCGTCATACTCCCTGGGAAATGCGAACCTTGTCAACAACTTTGCTGAAGGAAGCTGCCGCATTCTGGGGCTGGACGGACGAGAGCAGTAGCGATCGGAGAACAGAGGGCTTGCCGGATACGACGCGCCGTCGTCGCTCACGACCATGCCTTTGCCAGGACTCCAGGTCTTCCTGGGGGCGATGACGACGTGCGCTTCTTGCGGGGTGAGCACTTTGGCTGGAAAGTGCACTCGCTCAACTGGATCTCCTCCCAGAGCTTCTTCTCTCGCTCCAGCCGCTTCTCTTTCTCCATCGCCCAGCGCATCGTGCGCTCAAAGAATGCGGTACTGGCACCACGACCTTGAGGTGACCTTGGGGACGTCAGCGTGTCCCACGCATCTCGGTAGTGCGGGTTCTTGAAAGTGCACTCGCTCTCCGCGAGTTCGTCGTAGAACAGCTTGAGTTGCCGATCTTTGGCTTCCTTGTCGTGCTTCCACTGGAGCTGCTTCTCGTAGATCGCCCTCGCCTGCACAAGGTCCACTCGACAGGAAGGCTTGGAGCTTGCGGCGCCAGTTCTCGCGAGATCATCACTCTGCTGACAGCACACGCAGCGCTTGCAATGGCGGTAGCCTTCGCTTGAAGGAGCAGCAGCGTCCTTTTTGCTTCTCTCGAGCGCGATCTGTCTGCTTTTACTCGACAGCTTTGGCGTGTTCTAAGCGATGAAAGAGCCACAAAGTTTACGATTAGCTTGACTCAAAAACGATAACACGATGCGAAAACAGATTCGCTCACCAGCAATCGGTCGACTCGCTGGTTCTGGCGCTCGAGCAGCTCCTGCTTCTTCTTCTTGTACGCTTCGCCCAGCGACCAGAGCCTTTGCACGGCAGCTGGAACAGCTTCACCCTGTGCTTCCTTGGTCCTGTCGCGATTGCGGTGGTGCTTCGCGGCATGATCAGTCTGGTTGTCAGGTACTCCTGTGGCTGTATTTTCTCGCTTTGCTCTCCGCTTGGACAGCTGGTACAGCCGCTCGTGCGCTGAAAGCGGCGCTTCTCGTCTCAAGTTCGCCGAGTGAGGAGCTACGCTCGGGTGGAAGCGACCAGCGGCTTCCCTTTGTGCAATGAGCCGCTCTTCCTGTTGGTACTGGTAGATCAGTCCGAGCAGCTGGAGCCGGTCCTCCACTTTGCAGAGCGCGATCTCGTCGTCGCGTTTGTCGAAAAGCGCGGACGAGTGGCGCGCGATCGCGGGTTTGCCCACCACCTGCGCGTCCTGCTTCGCGGCTTCCTCTTGCCGCAAGTGCGAGATCTTGTTCTCCTTTCCGTAGTTCCACGCCATCAGGTGGGACACGTCCCTGAAAATGCGCTTCGACCGCTTTATTAGTATGAGCAACAGCAACACCAATGAGTTTCAACATCCCTAGGTACAACAGCAACTTTGATAACGGTACATAAACGTACCTGGTTGATGGTCGGACTCGGTTTGATGTCCTCGGCTTCTTTCTCGCACACGGAGAGTCGGATCTGCTCTTTCTTCTGCCGGTTCTGCGCCACGAACTGCTGCATGCGCGCCTGGAAGTTGGGCTCGAACGTCGCGCTCTCTCGCAGCAGCTTGAGCGAGCTCCGGCTCACGCGAGGAGCAGTCACGGCCGGTTCTCCTTCTTCTTCTTGTTTGGTGTTGTGGCCAGGAGCTTTGTGGGTTCTCAGTAGTGAGGAGATCCGAATTGGGCAGACTGCTTCCGCCGTTGGTTTGCTGTGTCTGTTCGTCCTCGCAGAGCTACTTTCCGATAGAAAATCAGGTACGAACGTCCGCATTTTGTCGCTAAAGCACATCGTGCGAGCAGGGACAACCAGCGGCACGTGCTCGGAATAAGACGCGCACTCGGAGTGAATTTCGGGAGGGAGCTCGTAACACTCTTCGTCCTCCTCTTCTTCATCTTCTACAAGCGAAGAGCGTGAGGACGCGGGCGAATCTAAGCCAACAGCGGCGTCATCGTCCACTGCGTCTCCGACATTTAGCAAGTCCTAACAAAATTGAATGCATTTGTTAATGTCCTGCAGCAAATAGAAAATGCCGAGCTTCATTCAAATGGCTGGGGTGCTCGTGTGAATCTTACCTGCAAGAGCTTCTTGAGCGCGATCACTTCGTCGTAGGTGTCTGAAAGAACACAATATCACCAGACATACAAAGCCACAGCACGTCAGCGCTCAAGAAAACGAATAAAAATCCACATTGTCTGTGATGAGGAACTCACTCTGGAACTGCTGCTCGATCTCGTCGTCCTCGCTCTCGCATGGGCACTCCTGTCGCAGCGCATCCTGACGGCTACGAGTAGCAGTAGCGCAGTGCATGGTGTCGTCTGGCGTGTGATGCCAGTGGCAACAGCAGCAGACCACGCAGAGCTCGTGAGCTTGCGAGGGGACACTACAGTGAGCGCCGCCATTCCGCGCGAGTCGAAAATACCACGTGGAAAGTGCAATTCGTTACATGTTGAAGTCTGCATTCTCGCAGACTCAGAAAACTATCTGAATCTATCTGAATCTGATCTAAGCTCTGAACCTGAGTTGAAGAAGGACGAGAAAGATCCAACGTCGTTCGTAAATCGAAGAGCTCCATTTGCACTAAAGCGAGGAAGAGTGAGAGGTGGTGATCGATCGGCATGGCGAGTGGCAGCGGCGCTCGAGGCGCCAACCTCAACTGGGAGAAGTTCGAGGAGCTCGCGAAGGTGGCGTTCGTCGCGGACCCGCACGCCGACACGCGCTTCTTCCTCAAGACGCGCGTGGTGCCCGGCGCGAAAGCCGCCAAGGGGCAGAAGAAACCCACCAAGCGCGTCGTCCAGATCGTCGCGCGCGTGTCGACGCGTCCGCGCAAGAACGATGGACGAAGTAGTGGTGGGCAGCAACAACAGCAAGTGGCGGCGCAGAGCATCCAGTACCAGACGCCCGTGGTCAGCAACCTCTCGCGCCTCACGCGACTGCTGCGGTTCGTGATGCAAGAAGTGCTCGGTCCCATGAAGCCCGCGTTTCCTACCACTGCTGCGGCTGCAAGCACTAATGCGGGCACGACTCAAGCACCGCAGACCGGGGGTGCAGCGCCGCCATCCGACAAGAGCAAGAGCAAGAAGAAGAAGAAAGGCGGCAAGAAGTGAGCTTGAAGTGGGGAGCATTTGGCTCGCTCTCTTTTGTCCAGTACAGCCAGCAGGTGAATCTGCGCGTAGTTCACCAGCAACGCTATTGTAGGAAGCTAACTAACTCTGTTTATAATAAATCGCGCATGTACACGGTCGTGATGATGCCGCACGTGTACCCTTCGTTGAACTTGTAGCGCACGACCGGCCGCACGTCGCCGCCGTCCGGGTTCTTGAGCTCTTCGTCCGCCTTCTTCTCGCCCGCGTCGCGCTTGCGCTTCGCCTCTCGGTGCGCGAACGCGAACGGATTGCGCTTGCGGATCGCCTCGAGCTTCTCCGCCATTTTCTCCTCTGTAATGTGGATACAAGCACACACCAGCACGTTAGTCCCTATTGTACTCACACAAGGACGCCACCTGCATGTCCAAAACGAATACGTACGGCTGAGCTCGGGGAGCACGAAGACGCTAGCGCTCTCTGGTTGCGCTGCATCCTGCTTTCTAGTTGAGCCAACTGCACTTGCAGCTGCTGCGTCGCGCTTGCTCTTGCTGCTGCTGTTGGTCTCGCTGCGACGCATCTGTTGCAGTTCCACCTCGCGCGTGATCATCTTCTTCACGTTGAGCGGCAGCATCGACCGGTACGCGCTGTCGTTCTCGCCTCCGCGGAACACCAGCAGCTCATGCAGCGCTCTACAACACAAACAGCAAAGAGCAGCATTCACACACACACACACACACAGGTCAGGATACCAATCCAAATAAGAAGCATGAGAGAGAGAGAGAGAGAGAGAAAGCAAGCGAACGTAACGTACGGCTCGAGCGTGTAGTCCTCACTGCCGTCCGGGAGGTACTTTGGCCGGAACGAGAGCCCGAGCGACGACATGAGCTCGATCAGGCGCTGGATCATCGCCTTCTCGTCCACACTCTGCAGCGCCGGGTTGAGGCGCCGGATGTTGGGCGAGAGCGTGGCCACGAGCCACGGCACGACGTCCACCGCGAGCACGCCCGCGCTCACGCGCAGACTCTGGTGCAGCTGCGAGTTCTCGACGAGTGCCTGGAGGATGTTGGTCGCCTTCTCGGCTTTCTTCTGCGCGTCAAAGTGCGACCGCGGGTACTCGATGCGCCGTCGCGAGCTCGTGCAGCACGCCTTGTGCACCGCCAGCGCCGCGAACGGGATGTACGCCATGAACGCGAACTGCTGCTCCGTGCGCGCGCGCATATCCCAGGCGTCCGCGATGCCCATCCACTCGAACGCGTCGCAGATCTTGCTCATGGTCGGGTCGTTGAAGATCATCTTGGGCAGGTTCTCGTCCAGGCCGTTGATCAGCAGCGGGTAGTTGCCCATCGAGTGCGCGGCTTCCTCAATCTCGCTGAACGCCGAGCCACCGCCTGTTCCCGAAGTCGACTTGGCCGCAGCCTTGGACTTGGGCTGGTAGAACACCATGTCCATCGTGTCGTAGACGCCGCTCGACTGGTCCTTCTGGCCCACGAGGCCGCTCGCGATCGCCGTGATGCTGTTCTTGGTCTGCGTGCTGTGGAACTGCAGCGCGTTGAGGCAGTAGCGGATGTCGTTGCCGCCGCTGGTCGAGAGCGTCGAGAGCGCGCCTGTAGACGTCTTGAGCCCCTCGTTCTTGCAAATGAACTTGAGGCGACTCAAGAGCCGCTGCGAGTTGGGCGTGTCCAGCACGAAGATCTTGGCGACCTTGCGCAGCGGCCGCAGCACGGACGCGTACTGGTCGTTGCAGATGCAGATCATCGGCCGCGTGAGCGGGTGGGCGTTCGTGTTCGCGTTCGCGCGCTTGCCACTGCCCTTCATATTCTTCTTGAGCTGCAGCGGCGTCGAGATGATCTCCTGGATGGACGCGATCGCGCTCTTGCCGTCGCCGCCGTTCATCGCGCCGTCGATCTCGTCCAGGATGATGCAGTTGGGCTTGCGCTCGCCGAAGATCGACTGCATCTCCATGGCGCTGATGATCTGATTGGGGGTATGACAACGAGGAACATTGGAGTTAGTCAATCTAGTTGGTTAGTTCATAAAGACCATTCGCAGGCTACGGACGCACCTTGTTCTTCAAGACGCCGGCGGTGCGGTCGTCGCTTGCGTTGACTTCGATCGGATTGTAGCCAGCGTGGCGCGCGACGATGTTCGCCAGCGTCGTTTTACCAGCACCTGGCGGACCGCAGATGAGGATGATCTTCTGGGACGGACGCGGGTCTTCGTCTTCAATGCTATTGTCATTGCCGTTGCTGTCGGCTCCGAATCTCGACTTGTTGAAGCTTCCTCCATTGCCCGAGCCAAACTGCTGCTGCTGTTGCTGCTGCTGCTTGAAGCCGGATGACTTCTCACGGGACGTCGCTGCTGATGGTGAGCCACCGGGTCCTTTCTTGTCAGGAAACACGAAGCGGTCCCACTTCTTGATCCACAAGAGCACCTCTCGATTCGTTCGCTCGTCGCTTAACAAGTCGATGAAGCGCTTGGGCTTGTACTTGTCGAGCCACAGGACGTTGGCTTTCTGGGGCTCGCCATTGCGCAGCACAGGGAGATCTCCCAATGGTGAGTCTGTTGCTTTCGCCATCGTTGCTTCAATTTGACGCTGCACAAACAATCGAGACATTTCACGTGTAACGTATTAGCATTGAGCAACATAACACACACACACAGGATGATACTTACGCGCTCGATGCTCTCCATCATCTCCTGGATCGGGACGAGTGAGAGCGTGTTGGCCACACCCGACGCCGCTCTCGTAGTCTCTGCCTGTGGCGCTTTCTTGCGCAGAAACATCCGCTTCCCGCCATTGATCACGATCGGGAGCGAGTCGACGTCGATGGGCGGTCTGCTGAGCAAGAAACTGGCAGTCGTGCTGTCCAGCGTCGCCACTTTCGGCTTGCGCGCCACGTAGTCGTCGATCATCTCGGTGTCTTGCTCAACGACATCATCTCCATCCTCGCCCATGAGCGTTGCGCAGCGCTCCAGCACCTGGTTCAGTCGGTCCTGTGCGCGCGCGATCTTGGCGTCGATCGCGTTCTCTTCGTCCTGCAGAGCTTGCTGCTCCATGTTCACATCAGCACCAGCATTAGCGTTGCCATGCACACCGACTGCAGGAGCTTTTGGTGCTGGCGTTGATGCACTGCTGGAGACGCTCTTGGCTGCGATCGCAGCCTCTGCGGCTTCCATCGCGCGGAGCTCTTCGTCCGCGGCCTCCATCTCGTGGGCGTGCATGGCTTCCCACTCGTCCATCTCGTCCACTTCCTGCTCGTACGCGTAGAAGTCGTCGTCCATGTTGGCTCTCTGGTTGATCTCCTCTTCCGGTCGGTCACACACGCGCGCGCGCAGGCTGGTGGCGTCCTTCGCGATTCAACTGCTTCCTCCCTTTCGGAAAAAAGTCCCTCAACAACGAAAAAAAGCGCGAACGTGTTTGATTGGCTCATTTCCTGCGACCTTCCTGCGACCAAATACTGTGAATATCTGACTGTACATACGGTCCAATAAACGTATTTACGTGTTACTGGTAAAAATGGTTTCAATACATTTTCTATTGTTCGCCGGCTCATAACAATAAGAATTAGATCTTGGATATGTATCTACGATTTTGCACACTGAATTCTGTGAAAGGGAGTCTGAAAGTTGTGACCCGATTGACAATAGAAATTCTATCGGAACCGTACAATCCGGTGAAAATACACAATTTACGGTTCAATTAAAACTTGGACGTTGACCGGAAATGGTGCGTCTTTTGACAACTCCATGACAGTAAGCCTGACTTGCCATCAACGCCACGATGAAGCCGCCTGAAGATATCAGGTACGCAACCGGCCGACGCGCTCGCTGCGACGTCCAAAGCTCTCTCTATCAGCCCGCTCTGTCTGCGCCGCACTCACCCTCTCTCTCTCTCTTGCCCCCTCGTCCTCGTCCTCGTCCTCGTCCAGGAGCCACTGCCCAACTGCAGCTCAAGCCCCCAACGCATTTACTCACACACCGCAGAGCCTAACGATGGACGTGGAGAAAGAAGTGGAGCAGCTCGTGGTCGAGATCCGCCGCATCGGCGCGCAGGACGGCGCCAAGTTCGGCGTCACGTTCGGCGCGCTCTTCGACGACGAGCGCTGCCAAGACGTCTTCGAGGCGCTCATGGGCACGCTGCGCGCCGCCAAGCGCCTCAAGCAGATCGACTACCAGGGCCAGCTGCTGCTCAAGGGCGTGCACGACAAGGTCTTCATTGAGCTGCTCGTGTAACGGACAAGCATAACAAGCAATCAGCCAACCAGCCCAGCTCAGCCCAGCCCAGCCCAGGCAGTCGCTCAGCCATGACAAGCGACATCCATAGAAAACACACACGAGCAATTCGATAGCGCCACCACACGGGCCATCGACACGAACCCAATTGCATGGTGCTTGCTCGCAGCCCCATCGCTATTATATCCTCAAAAGTTAAATAATTAATTACTACTCGGCACCATCACAAAGGCAGCCGACGCGCTGCTGCTACTTCATAGACTCCCCCTTCTCATCGAACGTTGGAGTCGCTCCTGATTTCCTCCCTACAAGGTCGTGGAACTCGCTGACCGCGCTCTCCAGCTCTTGCTGGCACGCCTCGACCATGAACGACCGCCGCTCCTGCGCCTCGATCGTGGTCGCGAGGTCCAAGTTCGCGAGCCCCGGCCCCGACAAAATCTGGTCCAGCAGCGCCTCGGTCTGGCTCAGCACGTCCGCGTTGTTCCGTGACGACGTCGAGAACTTTGGCGACGTGGCCCTGAACGAGTGCGAGCGGATCTGCCGCGCTGAAGACGACAGCCGCCGCTCGTGGCCACCGGTGGTTTTGTGGGAAAGCCGCTGCACGATGTCTTGCAGGCGAAGCAGCTGCGTCTCGTACTGCTCGGCGCGGCTTTCGTACTCGGTGTTCCGCTCGTTGGCTCGCAAGAGCTGCATTTTGAAGACGAGAGCATCAAGTAGACATTGCAATATGCGTCAGTACAATGAATGACATGCGAGGTGGTGAGCATTGCATCGTGACTCCAAGCACTCTATACCTGTTGCGTCAGCTTTTCGTTTGCACGCTCCTGTTATCCCGCACGTCAAGCAATTCAATTCAAACAAACAGCATTGTCAGAGTGAGAGAGAGCAAGTGAGTCGATACGCGCATTATCAAAACCAAAGATACAATAACACATTCGGTACGTACCATTGCAGAAATGCGGCTCTCTTCCTGGAGCTGGCGATTCAGAACCGCCGGCAGTCCACTGGAGCTTATGAGCATCCGCTCGCGCTTCCACAGTCGCCGGCGCACGCGGTCTTCTACCGTTTTCTCACTGCGAGTAGCGACCATGCCATAATGAGAAGCGAGGTTAGGAAAACCATGAGAACGTACAAAGCACTATGCCAATTGTCCTGCACTACATACCAGTTTGGTGGGTGATCGGTGTCGACCAGCTGGTCCCATGAAGCCGCATAACTCCATCCGTTCTCGTCTGTATGCGCGTTCACGTCGTGATACCATCCGGTGACCCACTCCCAGTCGCTCGAAGGCAGAACCACCTACAACACAGAGAGCACACCTTCAGTTCGTGTTCATTACGACCATGCAGCAGCAAATATCGCATACCTTGTCAAAAGCGCATTCTTCTCCACCTGCTCGACACATCGCCGGTCGATCGCCTTCAGACAATCGTGTCTCCCACCCCGTTGGATACAGTCGCTGGTGCTCAAAGAGCTTTTCTTCAACGCGAGCGATTCTGCCGCCCAGGCTGCTCCCATGCGGATGCGAGGAGCAAGCGCGACCGCCTCCAACTGCGTGGAGCTCATCTTGATACCGTCCCACCAACGCCTCCAGCGCCGCGACCTCACTACACGCATACAAACCACATAGCCAGTAGTACACGCACTCACCATTCCTCTCTTTGATCAGCAAGAAGCAACGAGAACGCTTTCTGCGTACCTCTTCAGGATCCGGCACTCGCGCTCGAGCTTCTGCTCTCGTTGGCTCATCTTAGCGACAGATAAATAGAGAGGAGCAGATGCGTACGGCCGCACTCACACAAACGCACTCACTCACTGCACAGATGCGCACAGGAAGCGACAGAGAAGACCTGGGGGCTAGCGCGAGCCTTCCCTTCGCCCTTCTTTCTCAGCTTGAAGTCGCTCGCCTTTTGCACGTGCGCATTTGCATTCCCAACGGCTGAAAAGCGCACCTTTGCCGACTTGTTATATGACATCGCGTCATCTCATTTATCTTTGCACACCTATTTTGACAACCCAGATTACATACTCAAATCAAGTCAAACGACAAGCCTCTATATATAATAAAGAGGTACTCACCCAACCATACAAAAAAGCAAGTCAGAAGGGCGGAATGCAAATTTCATCCGTTCAGAGCTGTATTTACAGCCTGCGATTGTTTTTACGAGCCAGATCGTTTCGCCTTTTTACGAGCAGCTCTGTGGTTTGTTCGTTGGCTGGTGGCGCGCTGTTGCTGTCGTTTCGCGCCATCCGTTGAGCGAATGAAGCCGCACGGCCCATCCAGACGCTCATTATCGAATCCGAGCCTCTCCAGCACAACAGCAACAGCAACAGGACCAACAGGACCAACATGACCAGCAACCACTCCCATGACAGGAACAACGCAGCAGCAGCAGTCGCTCAGCAGACAGAGAACACCAGTCAGCAACAGCCAAGTGTGTCTGTGATCGCCTTCATGTGTGTGTGTGCATTTGTGTGTTATTGTGAACGGTGCTCAAGTGATTTCAACATTTTAGATGACGAGACTGAGAACGAAGAGAGCTTCACTGCATTGCGTTCTGCCGTGCTCCGAAGGTCTTGGACTTCACTTGTGAAGAGTAAACGAGGCATTTGTATGATGAGACCAACCCACCAAACGTGAATGTGTATTTGTATGCGGTTGTATTGGAGTGTGCATGTGTGTGTATGCGGGACTCCTGTCGATGATGCTCAAAAAATATTTGCTACTCTTGAAAATCAATGACGACACATATTAATCACCAAGATCTCTGAGACGGAATCCCCAGTGTGCATTTGTGTCTATCTATTGTATCTCTATATCATATTTCCGCACGAAGGCAATGACGAAACAAGCATAGGGACATCTGAACTGCGTACTCGCATGAAGATACTCATGTGGAATCTCATTAACTGAGCCTCTCGTATCCATCACACCAACGTACTAGCAAGCTATTACAACACTCGAAGCAAGCCAACTCGGCGCAAAGAGAACCAAGGTGTCAAATTCTCGCCATCCCCACCCCGTGGATAGTAGAAGCCGAATCCTTGGGACAAGAAACCCCAATGCGCGCGGACCCTCCACTCTGGCTCGCAGATCCTTCCGATGGACTTGCAGGAGGAAGGCGGTCGCTGCAAAGTGATCGAGCGAGCCTCTCGGGTCTGTGCGCACACATCCCTCTTCGCCACATTCATATGCATGCGTTCATAAGTAGCAAAGCATCAGTAAATTAGATAGAGTTGATAGATCAAGTAAGACACGAACAATACATCACAGCATGATCACTTTCAAACATCCATTCCTGTCTCTGTAGCTGTTTTTGTATCTCCAAGTACATGGATCACACTTGGTCGTGTGTTTCTGTTGTGTACTTGCGAGAATGCTGTAGTGTTCGTTGGCGTAATTCTGTCGAACCTGCGCTGATGGCTCGTGCTTCAAATGCTCACCACCGCCAGCAGCAGCAAGCAGCGCCACTGGCCAAGCTGCTGGACAAAAAGCAGATCCGCGGTGGCGGGCTGCGCGTCGGACGCGTCGTTTCGGTTCGGACGCATGTTGAAGCACTCCATCGTCTCATTGCATTCTGGCTCATTCATACTATTCGCCTTCTTCCCAATAGGAAATCCGCAATGGACGAGAAGACGGCAATACTAACCAAATGGCAAGTTCGCTAACGATAATGGTCGACCCGTACTGTAGAAATCGCTGGATGAGACGCGAGAGAACTACGAGAGCCAACTGCAGCAGCTCCAAGCGGAGTCTGCCAAGGTGAAGACCGAGCTCATGGCCGGCAACAAGCACCTTTAGCGGCAGCTGCAGCTTCTGCAGAGCCAATACGAGCGGGTGCGTTATGTTGAGAAGCTATTGCCAGTAGTGGCGGCTAATGAGGAGTTTCCTGTGGTCATTGACTTGCGGCATTGGCATTAGACGAAAGAGGAAGGAGAGGCACGCAATGTTGCCGCGCAGGAGACCAAGAGACTCCGCGAGAAGGACCAGCTGGCGTTCCGAGCGCTCGATGCAGAGCGACAGATCGCGATCGAGCAGCTCAAGAGGGACGTGCGGGCGTGCAACGCAGACCGCGGTGCTGTCGAGACCAAACTCATCGCCGTGATGAACCAGCACCAGGAGTTCAGTGCTCAGGTACGCTTTACTTTCGTACCCTACTTCATGGTCACAAATTCGTTTTCGAGTTTATAGAGCTCGAAGAAATTTGTTTCATCTCACAGACCATTCAGCTTGAAGCGAAGAACCAGCAGCTGGAAGAAACCTACGGGCGGAGCAAGAACTGCGCCTCCAAGTTGAACAAGTGAGCTCTTGCTCTCTCTATTGCTGCTCACTTTGTATGAGCTGGTTCCCACACAAGAACCTCATGCTCTAACCCATTTGTCTTGATTTCTATGGTGTGTTTAGAGACTGACAGATTCCGCTCTGAGTCTCGACCAGGAGAAACAGACCCGAGCGAGCCTGGAGAACCAACTCCAGCGCATTGTGCAGGAGAAGCAGGTGCTCGAAGACAAGCATCGACTGCTCTCCAAGGTAATGTGAACCAGCCAAGTCCTATGTTCGTCAAGCCATTCACATTGCTCACATCTTGTCATCTTGTTCTCGCTGCTGTAGAGTATCAAGGATGCGAGTGCGAAAGCGGTGGACGCCGACAAGAAGCGTCTCGAGTTGACGAAGAGCGAGGATCATCTGGGAGCGCAACTCGCGCAGCTCAAGAGAGAAAACGAAGAGCTCCGAGTCAAAAGATTGCAAATGAGCTCGCAGGCGAAACACCTGAACTCGAAAATCGCGGCGCTCGAGAAGAACTACGAGAGCTCGCAACTGAAGCTCCAGGACGCGCTGGACGAAGTGGAGAGCGCGTGCAAGTGCAGTCGCGAGTACCAGTTCCGCATCAAGCAGCTCCAGGAGGAGGTCGTATTCCTGGAGAAGCGCAAGAAGGCAGAGCCCCTGACGACCAACTCTACGGCAACCAGCTCCATGACTCGACCAACAACAGTAGTACAACCAGAAATCGTACAAGCAAGAGCAGTAGCTGGAGGCGCAACAGACTCGATGAATGCTCCTCCTGCAGCCGTTGTACCTGCCAATAGCTCTGAAAACGCAGACATCCCGAGCTGGATGAAGGATTAAGGGTTAGACAGCCATCACAATCCGCTAACGACTGTCTACATATTGTGAAAATTGTAATGTTAATTAAAATGAGACTATGGGGCTCTACTGGCTAGAGGCATGAATGAACTTCAGGCAGCCTGCGAAAGATCCAAACCATTGTGGCTGGCTTTTCACTTACACTCACTCGACAAGCGTCATGTGGCGAGGCGAGAACGGCGCTCCTTTTGTAAACACGGACGCGATCTTCGCCTTGACCGCTGGATCGCTCACGCGCGCCTTCTTGCTCTGCTGCCTGCCCTCGTACGTGCCCTTGACGCGCAGTGAGCGCACCTGGTCGTTCAGGATGCCCTGACTCATCTTCTTCGACGCGAAGAAGTCGCGCACGCAGAAGATGGCGACCGTCTCCTCGTAGTCTGTTGAATCAGCAAGACAGAGCACAGATAAATGCGTCAACACAGGAAAGCCAGGAGAGTATAGCAATGGCATGATTAGCAACACAGAACACGACGCACACATAAAGTTGGTCTCTTTGAACTCGCGCTTGAGCACCGGCTTCTTTGCTTTTTCGGTCGACACTATGCACAACGAGACATAGAGGAGACATACGAAGGTCAGCATAATCACAGCAACGACACCATTTGCTACAGCAGCATATAATGCACGCACACGTACGCTTTGCCATCGGGTCCGAGTGCGCGGGGCAGTCGGTGTTTCTGCTCACACAGCACTTCTTGCACGCCTTGATAACGCAGCCTTTCTTCACCGGCAGGTTCTTCTTCGCAGGGCAGAACGGACACTTCTTGTTGCTCTTCTCCTCTTTCTTGAGCTCCACGGTGTCGACGGTCGAGTCGCTGGCCGAGCCGTCCTTCGCGTCGTCCATCACGACGACCTCCGCGCCGCTTGCGTTGAGCTCCTTTTCGTCCGCAGAAGACGCGTCGACCTCCATGCTCTGCTCTTCCTCCTGCTGCTGTTGCTTCACTTGCTCTTCCTGTTGCTGCTCGTCCGCTTCTGCTTCTGCTTCTGCTTTCCCTTTCGTCAACGACGAGCTCTGGTGCTTTCCTTCCGACCGCGAATGGCAACTTATCCACCGTGTCGATCGATCTGCTCTTCCCGCCAAAACAAACCACCATGTGTACCACGAGGTGTATAATTGAAAAGTATACATTGATTCAGCTGTGCATTTTATAATTAAAACACCTACAAACAGCTGTGCAATGAGACCAGAAGCGCTTAGTTGGCTTAGAATTGCTTTTTCAAAGCGCATGTATAGAGAGATAGATTCCTCCATTACGTCATGGCGACAATCACTCATACGTGGTAACAACCTTCGAGACTCCCGAACCCATACTGAAACCAAGTGCTTTCGAGAGGATTACGGCGCCATAGTGAAACCAAGTGCTTTTTGGTTCAATCTCCCTCCCCCGATTCCGCATTCCGATGCATTTCCGCACTTCCACTTGGCAAAACAAAGGAAGCCAAAGGAAGGAGAGAGAAGAAGAAGAAGAGACGACAGCAGCAGAATGGTGACGCTGCACGTGAAGACGACCGCCGGCAAGAAGTTCTCCATCGAGATCGAGCTCGAGAGCACGGTCGCGGACGCCAAGACGGCGCTCGTGGGCCCCACGGAGGTGCCGGAGGTCCAGCAGCGCCTCATCTACAAGGGCAAGGTGCTCAAGGACGAGCTCACGCTCGCCAGCTACGGTGCGGAAAAGCAAGGGAGCGTTGTTTGTTGGGTCTACCACTGCAGCAGGGGGATTGGCGAGCTGACTTCTGTGTACATATGTGCTTGTGTATGCTCCGATTATGATAGGCATTGAGGCGGAGCACACGATCTTCTTCGTGCGCGGCTCGGCGCCTCGTCCTGCTCGCCCAGCAGCTTCAACCGCGGAAACACCAGCTGCAAGTGCGGCGACACCTCCAGCTGCGACCACTACGGCTACACCGGCACCTGCTGCAGCCGCCGCTGCGAATCCATTTGGCTTCCCGTTGTTCCCTCCTGCGGGTGGCGCAACTGGCGGTGCTGCTGCGAACCCATTCGGTGGGATGTTTGGAGCCGGCGCTGGTGCTGGAGCGGGCGGCATGCAAAACATGGCGGCGATGCAGCAGCAGCTGATGCAGAACCCTGAGATGATGCGCCAGATGATGGAGTCGCCGATGATGCAGGGCATTATGAGCAACCCGGAGATCATGCGCTCAATGATGCAGAGCAACCCTCAGATCCAGCAGCTCATGGAGCAAAACCCACAGTTGAACCACATCCTGAATGATCCGGAATTGCTGCGCCAGAGTATGGAAGCCATGCGTAACCCAGCGGCGATGCGTGAGATGATGCGCAACCAGGATACCGCGATGCGTAACATTGAGAGCCACCCAGAGGGCTTCAACGCTCTGCGCCGCATGTACCAAGACGTTCAAGAGCCGCTTATGAACGCTGCTTCGAGCGGTGCTGCTGCTCCTCGTGGACCAGCATTCACCATGCCAGGAGTTGCCGGTGGCGGTTCGCAATCCGCGAGTACGACCCAAACTACTCCGACTACAACCTCAACAGCCCCTGGCGCGGCTCCAGCGAATCCTTGGGCTTCATGTAAGTTTTTCAAAAGTGCACTACTCGGCCTCGTAATGAGTAGACCAGTGAATTCATTTTATGTATTGTTTTGTCTGTTTAGCGACTCCACAAAGCGCGGCGAACAACCCGTGGGCAGGAGGAGGTATGGGCGGCCTCGGAGGCATGGGTGGACTCGGAGGTATGGGCGGATTTGGCGGCATGGGTGGCGGCGCTCCAAACCCGGAAATGATGGCGCAGATCCTGCAAAATCCAATGTTCCAGCCAGCATTAGAGCAGATCGCAAACAACCCAGAGCTCTTCATCTCCCAGATGGAGCAAATGAACCCGCAGATGTCACAAATGCTGAACGCAAATCCACAACTGCGACAGATGATGCAAAACCCAGAGTTTCTGCGCGCTGCGATGAACCCACAGAACCTTCAGGCGATGATGCAGATGCAAAGCGCGATGAACCAACTGCGATCCACCGGACTTGTGCCTGGGTAAGTGCTTGATTCCAGAAAAAAGGAATGTCGTTTTATACAGTGCTAACAAGTGGCGCATTGTGTGCATCTGTCTACATTTTTAGCTTGGAAGGCTTGAACCTCGGTGGAGCTCCAGCGGGTGGTAGTGCTACTGGCGGCGCGAACAACGCTGCCGCTGCGAACCCATTTGCCGCGTTTGGCGGTCTTGGCGGCTTCCCACTCGATTTCGGCAACTTTGGTGCTGCTGCCGGAGGTGCCGCGCCAACGCCAGCAGCCAACCCAGAGGAGCTATACGCATCGCAGCTGACTCAGCTGAACGACATGGGTTTCTCGAACCGCGACCAGAATGTGCGCGCTCTGCAAGCAACACAGGGCAACGTGCACGCAGCAGTGGAGCGTTTGCTCAGCGGAACCTTTTAGATGGTTATTTTGCGTTGAACGCCACGCAGCAGCACAGACAAAGCGAGAGAGAAGATAGAGGCGAGTTGAGCTTTCTGGAGTTGCTGTTGCTTGTGGCCAAGAGAGAGAAAAAGAATAGTCAGAGAGAAGACGCACTGACGAACAAGGAGAGCACTTGTTTTTGATTCATCCAAGAATGTGATTCTGTCTGTCACTTCAACTTGAAAATGGGCGATTTGATTTTCCTTCAAATAGAAATCCGAGCCAAATAATGGTCACTCATCCCGAAGCGCACTCTTGGCTCGGATTTCCAATTTGAAAGCTCCATACTCCATCTAAGAGAAATGACAAGTGCCTCTCTCGAATCAGACCGACACGCCATAAACGAAATACAGAACGAAGCAGCATGAGAAGCCGCCAAGCTAACGTGGCAGCCGCTGCCGCTGGTGCTACATGACCGCATCGACATCTACACACAGAGGCTTGCTATATCCAGACACATATAGATACAGAGCGCTATGAACACAGGTCTGCGCATCCGGCTGCTGGAGCCGTCGAACGGCGTCGTCACGGGCGGCGCGCGGCTGTTGGTCCACGGCAAGGGCTTCCGCCCCGCGCCGCACTCGCTCGTCGTGCGCTTCCGGTTGCTCGTGCCTGACGGTATTAGCACTGCTGCTGTCTCTTCTTCTGCTGCTTTACCCGCACGTGCGCCTGCTGCTGTCAAAGTGGACGTCCCTGGCAAGTCCATCATGGAGTCGCAGCTCGAGTGCGTGGCGCCGTCGTTCCAGCAGGACGCGATCCGGATCATCAGCCAGATCACGCGGATCCCGGCGACGTCCGCGACAGTGCTCTGCTCGCCGTTGCTGCTGAGCGTGCACGTGGAGGTGATCCTGGACTCCGAGGTGGTCTCGAACGCGCTGCTGTTCGTGGTGCACTAGCAGATCGTCATCCAGAAGCTCACGCCGCAGTACGTGCTGCTCGCGCCGCCGACGACGATGACCGCGACGCTCAACCTGCTGCGGCTGTCCAGCCAGAGCTCCATGTACCCGCGCGGTGGCAACAGCACCAACAACAGTGGCAATGCGGTCCAGGAGATCTCGTGTCTGCCCGTGTTTGTGCGCGTGCGCCAGCTCTCGGCGCGCACGGGTGCCGTCTCGGAGCAAACGCGCGAGGCCAAGTGGAAGATCTCGTCCATCGGCATCTACGAAGTGGAGTTCGACGCGATCGTGGTGGGCTTCGGCTCGGCGACCGTGGAGGTGACGCTCAACCGCAGCGAGTTCTTCCGCGGCAAGGAGAAGCTGCCCGAGTCGCTCGGCTACAACGTGCACCTCGACATGGCACTGGAGGTGGTCGAGCCCTGCTGCATCAGTGTCACGAGCGGTCGCATGACCGAGGTACGGGTCCTCGGCGAGGGCTTCGTGGACTCAGGGGACCTCGTGGTGCAGCTCTCGCAGCGCGAGATACACAGTGAGAAGGAAGGCGATGGCGGTGGTGACCAAGGTTCGCTGATGCCTGTGGCGCAGCTCAACGCGACGTTTTGCAACCAGAATGAGATCCGCTGCAGCGTGCAGCCCAACATGTCGTTCGGGCTCACGGCGTTCCACGTGTCGCTCAATGGCGGCCGGCAGTACGAGAAAGCGCAGGTGGTGGCGCTCCTGCATCGCGACCGCGCGCTTGAGAGCATTCGTCCGGATTTCGGGAGTCTCGAGGGCAGCGCACTGATCGCTACCCGCCACGCGTGCCTCACCGTGGAAGAGACGGACTCGCCCAAGCAGATTCTGAAATTGGTGCCGCCAAAGAAGATCCGTGTGCGGTTCCAGGCGATCAACGACGACGGTACGCCGTCCGAGAGGCTCGTGAAGGTCGTGAACGCAGAGACGAGCTCAGGTTCTCCATCAGCTGTAGTGGAGGACGAGCGCGGGCTCGTCCGATGCCGCGCGCCGTCGTTCCTTGAAGAAATGAAGTCACAGAGCAGCGAGAGTGGCGCTATCGGAGCTGAGAAGAAGACAAAGATCAAAAGCGACCGTGATGGAGACGTCGTGCTGCGCATCAAGCGCTTCCGCGTCTCTGTCGCGCTTGGGAACGATGCATTCTTCGGCGCGCTCGACTTTGGGTACTACTTCCCGCCCGTGATCCGCTCGATCACGATGCACCACGGTCCGATCACTGGCGGGACGTCCGTGTGTCTGCGGATGAAGTTCAAAGTGCCGCCTCGCCTGTCCATTCTCGTGCGCTTCCTCTCGCTCTCCACTGGGGTGCGCGAGACCGTACCCGGCGTGGTCTCTTCTAACTGGAAAGCCCCCAGTGATTCACATCGTCTGGTGGAATGAAGAGTGTTGATAGTAATGCCTTAGTGTCGAAGACCGACGGATTTTCTACCGAGCTACAGCAACTTCCTGAAGACAACCCAGCGTTCCTCATCTTCTGCGCCACGCCGCCGTGGACGAAGACGATGCACGAGCTCCCGCATCTTACGAAAATCCAGGTGTCGTATAACGGCGGCGTCGAATTTGTTCCGATGGACGACCCGGTGCTTGTCGGCGGCGTGACATCCCCACGAGCGGCAGCAGTGCCAGGCGTAGGCAACTCTATATCAACAACATCGACAGCAGCAGGAGCAAACCTGCTGTCTCCTAGGAAAGCTGACCAGCGAGCACTCTGCCTCATCAAGGACATGTCGTACCTCTACTTCCTGTTCTACCACCCGCCAAAGCTGCACGCGATCTTCCCTATGTCGGCGGACATCCACGGCGGGAGCTACTTGCGGATCCTGGGCGACCACGTCGTCGACCACGGCGCGCAGGTGACGGTCGTGTTCCAGTCGCCGCAGATGAGTCGGAAAGTGGCGGGTTTGTGGAGAATGGCGAGATCCGCTGCTGCGCGCCGCCGTTCAACGTCGGCCTCGCCGCGATCTTCGTGTCGCTCAACTCGGAGCAGTACACGGAATGCGAGTTCTACGACCCGGAGACGAAGAAGCAGATCGAGTTCGTGTTCTACAGTTCGCCGTCTTTAAACGCGATCAGCCCCTTGTGCGCGTGCATCTCGACGTCGAGTGTGATCAAGATCTACGGCGTGAATTTGATCGAAACTGGTCGCATCAAGGTTCGCTTTAGCTTTACAGGTCATCATGGCAAGCAGGTGTTCAAGGATACGTCTGGGAAGGCGAGAAATGGAGTCATCACAGCTCCGTCGCCGCTGTTTGCGAGCGAATACACGGACAGGCGCGCGGTCGTGGACGTGGCGCTGAACGGATACGACTTCTCCGGCACAACCGTGTCGCTCTACTACTTCTCGTCGTACGTTGTGAAGCGGGTGGAGCCTGCGACCGGCGCGTTCGAGATCCCGATCGACATGGCGCTGCACGTCACGCCGCAGATCTCGAGCGACTCGGTGCAGATCCGAGTCCGCTTCAAGCACAAGTACACACAGTGTGAGACGGTCTTTGGTCCCGTAGACGTGCGCAAGTGGGCAGCGAATCGTATTGAGTTCGAGTTGCCGGCGATCGCGCTGTTCATCGACAGCCTGGACGCTTTGGAGAGTGCGCACGTTGACATTTCGTTTGACAGAGCGTACTTCACAACATCGGCGAGTTGTTGCAGCTTTACAAGGTGTACAACATCCCGCACTTGGCGTCCATGACACCGCTGTTTGGACCGCACGATAAGCCTACCGAGGTGATGGCACGCGGCGTGAGCCTGAGAGAGAGCGACGTGGTGAAGATCAGTTTGTACCTGGAGCAAGGTACGAAGAATGACCTCGTGGCGACGGTGCAGGGACGCGTGAACCAGAAGCGCCAGACGCTGATCTGGCAATGCCCCGCGCTCGACCAGCTGCTCTCAGGTCGTACTGCTGCTGATGCTATCGGTATTTCTCAACAGCACAGAAGCGAGGACCGCATGCTGCTGAGCCAAGCGCTAAGTATGCAGATCAGCATCGTGGATGGACAGCAGAAGGCGCTGCCGTTCACGTTCCGCTCGTACAAGTCGCCGCGGCTGCTGAGTATGAGTCCAGCGATGGGGTACATCTGCAGTGACTCGCTCATCTCGTTCGAGTTCATGGAACCCATTGAGACCCCGACCGTGGACTTCCGCTTTGGAGTCGGGCAGATCACTGCGGGTCGCATCCGAGACGGCCGCTTCGTCGAATGCTTCTCCCCGAGCTCACGAAGGGCGTGCACGACGTCGCTGTGTCGTTCAACGAGCAGCACTACGAGTTTGCGTACATTGAAGTGAGCGAGACGCTGGAGGCAGCAGTATCAACTGATGTTGAAAGCGACGACAGCAACGGGGACCTTGTGGCAACAACCAGCAAAGCCGAGGAGCGTCCGGCGCGAACCCGAGCCACATTCCAGGCGTTTGCGCTCCCGCTGTTCACGATCCCAGACAACCGCGACAAGATCTATGCGTTTGGCCCAGTCACCGGAGGCACCGTGGTGCACACCAAGGGACGTGGGTTTATCGCCGAGGCCAAGATCTACGTGCGCTTCTGCTCTCCGTTCAAGAGTGGCTTTGGCGAAGACGTCTCGGAGGTCGTCGTGAAGGCGAGAGTGCTGGACGACCAGACGATCCAGTGCGTCTCGCCGCTCTCCAAGAAACCCGGTCGGGTGAGTCTGCACGTGTCGTACAATCTGCAGCAGTACACGGACTCGATGTGCTTCTTCGAGTACCACTCGAGCACTCGCTTTGCGAGCAAAGACATTCTCTGTGGTCCAGTTTCCGGCGGGACTCCCGTGACTTTGGTGGTGCAGGACACGAGCGGACTTCCAGAGAACCGAGTGCTGGTGGAGTGCGTCGTGCGCTTCCAGAGCGACAAGACGGGCCATCACGAGGACGTCGACGCGGCGTTCGATCCCGAGGCGCTCACGATCGCAACGGTGGCACCAGCGTGGCCCTCGAACGAGCTGGTGTCCATGAAGGTCGTGCTGATGCGTGACACGTCGACGCAGTTTTTCGACTCGACGGTCAAGTTTCTGTTCTACGATCCTCCGAAGGGCGTGATCAACATTGAGCCGAGCGCGGGTCCCGTCACGGGTGGTACGGAGGTGCTGGCGTGGTGTGGGAAGATCGTCGACACGGGGGAGAGCACAGTAAGCATCACGATCTACAACGACGGCGAGGCACTCCAAGCCCCTGCCCAGGATACCAACTTCGGTCGACAATCGAGCACAGTGCAGTTGCTGGAAGGAGAGAAGTCTGAGCCTGTGAAGCCGGTGACGCTTCTGGTCAAGGCAAGATCGTCGGCGAAGCAGTGGCGTTCGTCATCCCGCCGTGAGCCAGGTGTGCATCGCGTACCTCAACATCTCGCTCAATGGGATCAACTACACGTCGGTGCACACGAAGAGCACGCTCCGGTACATCTACTACGTCGAGCTGCTGATCCGCCGAATCACGCCGGCGTGGTCCCCGCTGGAGAGCGTGAACCAGGTCCTCATCTCGGGCGACCACATCCGCAACTACGGCTGCAAGGCACTCGTGCGGTTCCAGCTGCAGAACCCCGAGGACAAGTCGTGTGTCACTACAAAAGTGGTCGACGGGAGCTTCTCCGAGGCAGCGTCGCCAAGTGGAGTGGGTGCATTACTATCCACAGCGTCTTCATCCTCGACTACCACTTCAACAGCATCAGGTCTTGGGACACTGGAGTGCTGTGTTCAGTCACTCCAGCCGGGGTTTTACGGGATCGAGGTCAGCTTGAATGGCCAGCAGTTCTCGAAATCCAACTACATGAACGCCGAGTACGGCAACTACGGAGGCACGGCGTGCACGGCGCTCCTGTCCTTTCGCTGCTTCTCGGCGCCGTTCTTCCTCGCGACCCCGACGGGACCAGCGGTAGGAGGGTCGACTGTGATCCTGTACATGGCGAAGAAGCTCGCCAAGATGCTGGCGAAAGAGTCCAAGTGTCAGGTGCAGTTTGCGCCGCAGCGCTCCACAGACGCCAACAGTGTGGCTGTCGTGTCAGCGAACCAGAAAGGTTCATCGCAGCCTGGACTGGATCCGATCCACATGATCGGCGAAATCGACCACGCAAACGGGAAGGTCACATGCCGAGCGCCACTGCTTCGCTCTGCGTGCGCTGCCACACTCGACATCATCCTGCCGCTCTCCCAGGAAACCAAGACCTCGTCGACGTCGACGTGCACGTTCTTCGGCGTGAAGGACCGAGAGAGGTACTACTCGTACGAGTCGCTGACGATCGCGGAGATTGCGCCGAGCTGTGGACCGACGTCAGGTGGCACGATCCTGGTCATCGAAGGCACGAAAGTGTTGGACACGGGCCAGATCTTCGTGCGCTTCCGCTCGAGTTTAAACGAGCGCGAGTTTGTGATCATCCCCGGAGCGTACAGCCGCACGTTCCCAGACGGATCGCTCAGCTGCTCGCCGCTGATTATCTGCAGGACGCCGCCAGTGGAGATTTTGGACAAGGTGATCACCATCGACTCGGTGAGTGGCAATATGACTGGGAACGGGAATGACGCATCAAGTACAGTCTGCACGCCGAGACATAAAGACGCACTGACGGAGAAGTCAAGCACCTTCAGTCGGTTCCTTGGCAGTCAGTTCTCAAACTCATTCACAACAGAGGGAACACGACGCGACAGTAATGCGCCTCGCCGACCCGCACGCCGAGCTCCCGATCAAGAACTTCAAGTATGTGAAAAACTGCACCGAGATGTACCTGTCGAAGCGCAAGATCCAGAAAATCGGCAACTTTGAGTCCTTCGTGAACCTCGAAGTGCTCTGGATCAACGAGAACGAGGTAAGCAAAGAGGAGTGTTGTGCTAATGTGGTTCCAAGAGCTCATATAGCGGACGCCTCGTACCTGACTTGACTTGCGAATGCGAATGCGATTCTTCATTCACTGATAGATCGAATCCCTCGACGGACTCGACTCGTGCGTTCGGATCAAGTTCCTCTGCGCGCAGAGCAACCGCATTCGGTGAGTCTTCCATCGCGAATTTCCCCCTTGTTAGCTCCAATTCACTCTCCACACTCTGCTCTGCTCTCTGATTCCTCACATCATAGCAAACTGGAAGGAAGTTCGCTTGCATGCTTCACGTTCTTGAAGGAGCTTCGCCTGTACGACAACAAGCTCAAGGACCTCCACGGGACGCTCGCTGTCCTGAGCAAACTGCACCACTTGGAGGACCTCGATCTGTTTGGGAACCCACTACAAGAGGAAGAGAACTACCGGCTCCAGGTGATCAAAGCGGTCCCGACGCTTGTGGTGCTCGATCACCACGTCATCACCGAGGAAGAGCGCGCGCGAAAGCTGAGAAGTATGGGACCGTCATCACAACTCTGTAGTGTTTCCACGTCACTCTTTCGTTCTTATTGATGTTGATTGATACCTTGTGTGTAGATTTCGCCCCATTGCTCACGATCACAATGGATTGTCGGAAAGTAGCAGCAGCACCAGCGCCACCAAGAAGAAGAAAGCAGCGGTTATCGCTGGAGCGCCTCCGCAGGAGATGTCGGGCACTGTGAAGATGCTCTTCAAGGAAGTCGCGGCGATCCAGTGAGAGCCGAAGGCAAAAGAGCGAGAAGCGGTTCGAGCGCGAGCTGCTGGAGCTCTCCAACACGCAAAAGTCACTCCTCGCAAGCAGTTCGAACGCAGCCAACAAGCCCAAGCGAGTGGGGGAAACTGTCGAGAACCTCGACGGGTGGGAACTCGCAGCGCTGCGAAAGCGCTTCCACGCGCTTGGAGAGAAGAAGAACAGGTGCGTTGGATACTTTCACGTTTAGCACTGCACCATCCCAGAGCAATGGAGTCTGGACCTGACAACGACACACATATGCTAATGAACACCCTACCTTCTTGCTCAGTGGCATCAAGAGAGACGACATCGGCGGGCTGCTCGCGTACCTGATTTCGCGAGGATACACGCTCTCTGCCGACACGAGGCGGGTTTCGATACCTGAAGACTTGGACGTAGCGCTGAAAAAACTCTTTCCATCGGATGCAAACATTAGTTGGGCAGATCTACTCCAGGTATGCACATGATCAGTTCGACGTTGGGGGCACTGTTAGACTTTGGTTTTGACCTCCTAGCGTGTGTTTGAACGTACCGCACCCATCTTTCCAGTGCTTTGAGAGTCGGCGTCTAGGATGTGAAACCATGACTCTGGACGAACTGAACCAGAAGGCAGCAGTCTGCTTTGACAAGTCGGAACAGCTCCAGGTACATGAGTTACGCTGTGGCTGATCTCTGTTGTCATTCGCTGGTCACTAAACGCTTGACTGTGCTGCTGGTTCTACAAGTCGCGCCTCCAGTCCATGCCTGCCAGCGATCAGAAACGAGAGGTGAGTTCACAACGCCTTCGCAGAGATCCCTTCCACCACTTGCTCCAGTACGGATCACTTTCGTACCCATTTTTGTGTCCAGCAACTGGCGAAAGAGAGCTTCGAGCTCTCCCAGCAAGCCTACCACTTGCAGACGCTCACTGAGAAGCTGAAACCAGGACTGACAGCCAAAACGAGCAGCGATGGTAGTAGCACCAGCAGAAAACTCGTTTCGACGGGTGGTAGCACTGTTGTCGCGGTCACACCAAAGACAAAGTACTACGTGACCTCGTACACGCGTGAAGGGACAACCGCGCCGTCGGCCTCACCACTCTCCATGCCGTTCAGCAGCAAGTTCCACGAACTGAAGGAGCAGAGCGCGCAAGTGGACTCGGCATTCGCCGCCAAGTAAAACTGCAGCAAAAGGTGAGTCGGCTGTTCTCTCCTTTGTCTAACTGTCAGTCGTTGCATCTTGAACTGATCCTTGGACTGACGAACTGCTCGCTCAAACCAGGACTACACAAAGTACCTGCTCAAGCAAACGCCTCAGCCGACAAAGCTCGTCAAACAGAACTTCCACATGTAACAACCAAACATACAAGCAAATACCTTGACATCGACATGATACTGTACAGTGCTTTTACTTCACGCTCTTTCCACGTTGCTGCCGTGCTGCTTACTCGATGAAGTCTTCGAGGTCGGCGTACGCGTCGCTGCCGTCTTCGTCGCGGAGCCAGTCGTCGATGTACGGGTGTCTGCTACGCAGACGCTTCTTGCGTTTCTTGACGATCGGCACCACGCCGATCATGTGCGCGTTTGCCTTCTTCTTCTTGGCTGGCGTGGCTCCACCTGCCATCGGAGTCATCTGATCCGTGACCAACGACAGCATCGCTCTGATGCGCTCGCGCTGGGGATCTGTCAGCGGTGTCTGTGGTATATGCGCGAAATTTTAGCATGAGGTTGATAGTGGAGTAGGATGAAGATGAATTGTGAAGCTTTGCATACCTCTCTGGAAAATGACTGCACGACCTGCGGCACGTCCAGCAGGAACACGTCAATCTTCAAAGACGTCGCGGAAACCTAAATCCACCGACACAATAAAAACAAACGTCAGACAATTTCGCACAGACAGTTATGTAGTGCAACGCACACTGCAAGAAAGACTCACCCTCGTCTTGATGGTCGACTCCTTGATGCTCTCCTTGAGCAGGTTCACCCAGACGCGCGCTTGCAGCCCGATCTGCACCGCGCCGTCGAGAATGTCAACACATGACTCACTCTGCCAGCTCTCTCCTGCTCTCGCTATCCTCTTGGTGCTACCGCTTGAGCCACTTCCGCCAGAGACGCAGCTCGCCTTGCCGATGCGGAGACTCCACTCGACAACGCTGAGCAGCTTCAGCAGCACTTTCGCGTTGTTCACCCACGAGGCGTCTTTTGTCGTAAGCAGAGCGCGCAGAACAAACTCGTAGATATGAGCGCACAGCACCGCGTCGTTGCTGCTAGTGGATTGAGGAGAAGACGGGACTCGCGACTGCTGATCAACGGTTTTCCGAATAGAGAGCTGCTTGAAAAGCGTCGACTGCGCAGACTCCAAGAGTGCCAACAAAGCTAGGATCGCTGCGCTTTGTGCGTCACCGGACGCAAGATGCGGCTGAGGATGAACGCTCTCTTCTTCTTCGTCGGACTCGTCTCGGTCGCCGAGACCATGCAAATCAGAGTCGCGAACAACGGCTGCTGTCTGGCGGAGCCGCCTTCTTTTACTCGGAGTCACGGGTTCCTGATGCGCATACGGCTCTGGCGATGACGGCACCACGAGACTGTCCTTCTGCTTGATTGCCTTACGTTTGCGTCTGGAAAGCGCGCGTAGAGTACGCAACAACGCGATCTCGAAGCCTGACGCCAAGAGAAATCCCTCGATGCTGCCAGCGATTCTCACGACAGACTTGACAGTTTTCCCGAGATGCACTGAGAAGCAGATACTCAGTAGTGCTCGGAGCAGTGGTGCGTGGTACACCACGTGCTCGCACATGATAGTGTAGCTGGCGGACGAAAGCTGCAGCATTTGCGACGCAAAACCTTCAGCGTAGCTGGTGGTGGTGGCAGTAGCTACTTCCGCACCAAGGTCGCAAAGCCGCTTCACGAGTAGCGCAGTTGTGACCTTGAGCTTCGACAGCTCACGTACAGCCATGAGGGCTCTGAGATCTTGAAGAAAAATGGCAGCGAGCGCAAGAAGCCCTCCACCGCCTCGGTCGCTCTTGGCCGCAGCGTTTGCTTGACTCAACATCAAATCGTGAACTCTGCGATCGGTTGCTTCCGCACCTGACACCTCAACCATTCGATCCAGCACGCGACCCATTGCAGCGAAGACGCGAACCAGGACATCTTCAGCAGCTTTCGCGTCCAGCAGCATGACTTGCTTGGGGCTTTTCGGCATCGCGAAGAGATGACGTAGCGACTTTGGAAACTTGAGCACGAGCGAGTCTGCGTACACTGTGAACACCGATCGCGGGGCGGACGTGCTCTCAGCCGAGTCGAATGAATCCGTGTTTGGGAAAGCTTGGTCGCGCACGTTGAAGTAGAGACTCAAGAGAGCTTTCAGCACACCGTTTCCTGGTTTGGCCCTGCTTGCCTGGCTGGAACTTTCGCTTTCAGCAGAGCTGTTGCAGCAACTGTCCAGCACGAACAGCACACTGTCGAACGAGAGTCCACCAGCATCACGCCCGAGTGATTCAGTTCCGATACTGGAGGAGGAGTCTGCCGTCTCACTGGTTGACGCTCCTGCCAGTTTGGTGCTGATATCTCCAAGAATCTGCGCGCTCCGTGTATCAATGACGCTCGAGATGCCGTAGAACGACGTCGCGAGGTACTCCTTGGACTGTTTCACGTCGATTGACGCACCATGGGCCGCCATTAGTTTCCGTAGTAATCGATGCAAGCAGAGCTGGACTTCCAGCAGCGGCCACATTGATGCCCCGTTGCAGCCACTATCACCTGACACGACTCTGTCGTGGCTTCTTCGAAGCAGTTGCTCGATCGCCACGCTGCACAACGCAGAGGCAACCCCGATCCGTGAAAGCAAGCGCCACATCACCTTTTTGTCCAGAGCCTTCGCACCGGACGCTCGTTGATTGTTGCGCGCACTAAAGTCACTTGTATCGTCGTCGTCATCGTCTTCGCTGCTCTGGGAGATCCAGTGGAAGAAAAACTCCCAGTTCGACACAAAGTCCATGATCCAGTGCATCATATCTGCTCCCACCATAGGCAGCGACAGCGACAGCGTATCTTCTTTCGTGGGACTTTGAGCTGCAGCAGCAGCAGATTCAAACGAGAGGAGGCAAGACAGAGCCTTTTGGAAGACGAGACCCACCACAGCAGCACCGTCCGCGCTTGAGTTTTGTCGATAGAAACGATCAAGCGCGCCGAGTTTGAAACTGTGGCGCTGTGATGATGAGTATTCGTCCTCGTCTGCTTCTTCGTTCTCGTCACCGTTGTCACTATACTCATCGCCGTTTAGATGGGAGGGCGAAGCAGGTTGGACGAACTGCGAGAGTTCACTTGAGAGCATTTGATGGAGTTCTTCCCACGTGCTCCGGCGGAGCTGAATCTTCACTTCATCTCCAGTCTCATGGCAAAAAACTTGTTCCAGGCGACCGAGTGCCCATGCGTGATTTCCCTGGGAGACCAGCAAACTGTTCTTCAAAGCAGAAACGACTTCCTCCTATCCACGCGAAACAAAACAATAGTTAGATGTCACGTTCTGGCTCATCACTTCTGAAAGAACTATGAGCTGTCGATAGGTTATTGCAACTCACCTCCTGTTGTGCATCAAAGCGGAGCCCTAGTTCAAGCCAGGAGCACCACAGATCGATCGCAAACTGCTGGTGCGCGGGGTTTGAGACAGAGAGCAGTTTCCGCAGAAACACCATCAAGAAATTGTAGAGATCTGGATCCACGCACAGCACACAATTTCATGTCAGTCATTCGTTGCTCGGCCACGTTATTCCAATTACGACAAGCACATTCATACCTTTGTGCGCAGTTGTCAATTGCGACGCTATCAGGAAAAAGGTTCGCGCGCTGCTGAAGTGACTCTGGAACAGGACACTAGCAAAGCCAACAAGGTTAGATTACAAATGTGGACGGGCTGGGTTACCAAACTGAAGAGCCACGGACCTGAGCCAGTCTTGAATGGCGTTGAGGTGAGGAAAGAGTGAAGCCGACTGAGAGCGGAAGAGTTGGTCGAGAGCTTTGCCAGTGACCTGCAGTAATATCAATGTAGACGTAAGAGAAGATGGCCCACCTGGTGATGGAGATTGTACTCCTCACAAAAGAATGCCATCGAGTAACGCACATACCTGGATGCGTTCTGGGCTTTTCGAGCCTTCAAACAAGTTGCTCAGCATCTCGGAGCGAATTTCTGGCGCCTATTGGAACATGGCAAGTCGATGATTGTCAGTCAGGCGCACAGAGCAGTATTTCCGCACAAGTATCGCCAGCGAATACAGCGCAATGAGCACAATTCATAGGTGGCTTACGGTCTGGAACACAGCGAGCAGGAGCAGGCGAGCAAGCGCGCCTTTGCTGGGAACTGCGCTGGAAACCCGACAGATTTTGCCTTGAATATCTCTGTCTTCATCGTCTAGCAACTCGACAGCAAGCTTCTTGGAGCGCGTCACCTCCTCGCTCTCCATCCAGTAGAACGCGAAATCCATGAGAAGCAGCGCTTTCCACTCGCGCGAGTGCACCTGCTTGCCCCCAAACGTGAGTATCTGCGTCACTCGCTCGGTTAAATACTTTGCCAGATCCAACGTGTGAGATGGATCACTCGACGTCTCGCACTGGTAGCGAGTCAGGTCCAAGCGGAAAATCGCCCACGTGAGCTTCTCGATCTCGGTGAAGATCGTCGCGTCGGTCGCGATCCGAGACGACGTCGTGCGGTGATGCAGGATCGGCTTGGACACCTGGAGCGCGTGGAAGAGGAAGACGAAGTCGCGCCAGTCCAGCGACAGCCTCAGCTCACCCACGGGGGATTCGCTCTCGCCATCGCCTGCGCTGCTTTCACTCTGGAGGAGACTGGTTCGGATCGATTCGCACACGAGCGACACGGCGCTTTGGCATTGATGCAGGCACTGATAATGGGAGGAAGATGAAGACGTTTTGTGATGAGTGCACAATAGCTTGGTAGAGAATGACAGGATGGGCTAGTCCTACCATTTGGAGGTTGAACTCTGCTTCCTGGCGCAGTCGAGGCGGCAGTTTGCGGAACAAATGGCGCGCGATGGTGATCCAGTGGCAGTTGCCCGTGACGCTCGCGATCGAGATGCACTCGCGGATGACCGGGTTCATGCTCTCGCTTGGGAGCTCCTCGACGCCAGTCACCATTCGCTCCATGTTCTCCTGTTGTTGCATTGCGAGTCAACAACTCGTAAGACCAGGAAAATTTGCTTGTGATTGCACATCCAATAGTATCATACCTGGAGCTGGCTCCAGCCGCTTGCAGACACGACCGAGGCGCTCTCTTTCAGCAAATCCAGCAAAAGCGGGATGGTCTTGGTGTTCCACGGCAGCTCCAGCAGCCTCACGAGGTTCTATCAGGATCACAATGCAAACAGTTAGCTAAGCGCTCATATACACCCATCGCATCAGGACATTTCATGCGCACCTCATGCAACTCCTGTTCACTCTTCTCTGCGTTGTTGCTGGTGCTGATGCTTGTGAGCTCTACGAGAACGCCGAGGAGAATCGGAAGCAGGCTGAGCATCTGCGGCAGCGCTTTCCGCGCGTTCGCAGTCCCGTGCGCCTCGAGGCCGTCGCTCAGCAGCTCAAAGAGGATGCGCAGCAGCATGCGCACCTCGTCCGCGATCGCAGCGAGTCGAAGGCGCGTCTTGAGTGCGCTGCTGCTGCTGCTGTTGTCATCGTAGCTGCTGCTGCTGTTCTCTTCCTCTAACGCGCCGAGGTAGCCCAGGCTGATCTCCGTGAGCCACTGCATGCACTCGAGCTCACTGGACGAGCCGTTCCACACGAGCTACTTGGCCATAACATTACCGCCATAACAATTTCAGAGGCTACTCATATAGCGATGAATGCTATTGACAATGCGCACCGCATCATTGTTACTCACCTGGATGATGCGCGTGGCGGTGCGCAGCCGAGCCGACTGAGAGCGCAGCAGCAGCTGCACGAGCGCGAGCCAGTCGCCGCGCTGCTGGTCATTCTTCTTCTTCGTTTCGTACGCGGCGAAACGGTCGAGCAGTCCATTCAGCTACACATACATGGACACACATACACAGATAGCGAGAGGCAATCAGAGCCCGCATTCTGCGTTGTGAGTTACTGCCGCCGCCCGAGTCACAGAGAGCGAGAGTCATATACAGAGAGCGACACAAGAAGGATCGTGAGAACGACATGCCACACCTCGTCGCTGTCGATGGAGACGAGGTACTGCGCAACGGCGCCGGCGTCGCTCGCAGTCGCGCGCAGCAGCTCCGCGACGTCCTGCTGCTGCATTTTTCAAAGCGCTTTTGAAAAACTCAAAGCAAAGGAGGCAAGGCGCGCATAGGGGCTTCTATTTGGTGTGGTTCAGTGTGTATGGAGTTTAGATTGTCGCTTGTGTGGTATTGATATATTTATCACGAGCGACAACCAGAGCTCCATATCAATATGTTATAAGCGCATTTTTGGCGCTCTTTTTCTGATACAACGGCAAATTGCTATTGTTTCAAAATGCTGAAACATGGATTTCGAAACATACTTGAAGGAAGTGATTCGTGTTTCGCCTTTTGCAAAACGATGGACTTTCGAGTATCAGAATTCAATAGCGATTGTCAGAAGCCCGCATTCGATTACATCTACCTACCTTGAGTGTACAGGAGCAACCAAGGACTATGGAGGTCTACTTAATGGAGGATCTACCGATATTTTTTAGAGATAACGTTCTTGAACTTGAGGGCATGTTGTGAAAGCGTGGACCGACACGACAGAGCTCAAAGTACCAAACAGACTCGGATCTGGGCAAAGCGAGTCTCGATGGAGGCTTCAAATCCAACAATGCAATTTAAAAAATGTCCAGACTTGATTACCGTCTTCAGGTTCACGCCTAGCAACCTTTCCCACCAGCAATCACCAGACACGCCGTCGACGTGTTCAATGACAGGATGTGTCCCGCTACGGTCCAGACGAACGACACCACGAGCAGCGCGATGAGCCCCAAAGCGTGGCGTGTCGAATTGCCGCTGCGCTTCTTCCAGTCGCGCGCTTCGCTTGCGTGACGAGGTAGCACCAGCAACCAACATAACGAGATGAGCTGACCGATGTACGCGATGACGAACACGATGGTCGTGTGAACTCGCACGTGCGTCGAGTCAATCATCAGATCCTGGTTCGTCACGTCGAACTGCGCGTCGATGTACTTGGAC